>VYZS01010843.1:37690-51878 GCA_013400695.1 Neodrepanis coruscans | reverse complement strand
GGAGGTTCAGATTAGATATTAGATTTTAAGAAGTGTTCAAGAAATATGTTGCCCAAGGATGTGATAAAGTCACCGTCTCTGGAAGTATCAAGAGAGGTCTGGATGTGGCACTTATGGATATGGTTTAAGGGTGACTATGGTGGTGCTGGGTTGATGCTTCTTCCAACCATGAAGACTCTATGATTCTGTGAAGATAACACCTGTGGCATTTTGCTGTGCCTTCAGACCAAACCCTTCTTTAAAACACACCCCCCCCCTCCCCGAAATCTGGCTGGAAGACAAAGGAGGGCTGGGTCGGAGCCACTGCCTCCCCTGCACAGCTGGTGATGCAGGTTGGTGTTCCTTCACCACTTTAGTTCAGCCTCCTTCCAAAGCATTTTTGGGTAGACCTGGGCTAAGACTGCTCTTAAAACTGGTGCTTGAACCTCTCTTCTCTGTCTCTGGGCTGCCAGGGCTGAAAACAGCTTTAAAAGGTCCATGAGATCCCTTTTTTGTCTCCACACATAACATGTGCCTGGTTAAGACTGAATTGGGGTCCAATATTTATCCTTCCCAAGCTTGTGTCCAGTAGCTCAGGGGGAGGGTGGTGAGGCACTGAAACAGGCTGTCCAGAGTTGTGGATGCCCCATCCCTGGAAGTGTTCAAGGCCAGGTTGGATGGGGCTCTGAGCAACCTGCTCTAATGGAAGGTGTCCCTGCCCAAGGCAGGGAGGTTGGAACTAGATGATTATAAATGTCTCTTGATGATTTTAGAGGTATTTTCCAACCCAAATTATTCTATATATGTGGAAATTATCAGGGAAAAGATGTGTTGCTGTGCTGCACAAGATGGCCATAGGGCTGACCTGCCTTGAGTAGAGGGACCATGACTGGTCCCTGATGATCCTCTGGAAGTAGCCAAGTGCTCTTCTGTGGACTCTGATAGGCATTTCTTTAAAACAGGGGAATATGTAACTTTTCAATCTTTTCCAGTCTTAGATTCCGGTAATCTGGAAAAATCCTGGCATATCTGAGGGATTTTTTTTTCCTTTCTCATATAGAGGCTCTGCACATCAAAGGGTGCCCAAAACATACCCCGTGCTTCCCAGTGTTTTCCCCATTTTTTTTTCTCCAGTCACTGCACAATAAATGCATTTCACATCGCTGTGCTGCTGCTTGATAACACAGCTGGAGAGAAGCTATTTTCTGATTTTCAGATACTCTGGTTTATCTCTAATGTTGGTTTTCACTGGCAGTTTAAGAAGTTCTTAGAAAACTATTCAACTTCCCCCTTAGTGCTGAGATGGTAAGAGACAGATAAAATTTGTCGTTTAATAATAACCACCATAAAATTTAGAGGTTTTTTCCTAGATGCAAAATCAGGAGCTATTCTTTGGTTTTTTTTAGAGATGGCACATGGCTCACCCCTAACCCAAAGAGAAATGGAAATGATTAACCATCCTTTCTAGTGGCCTTAAAAAACCTCCACATCATCAGCAACAAACCCCAAATCAAAACAAAAACCCCAAAGAAAGTAGAGTTTTTACTGAAAATTTGAAACTTGAAGATTTTGGGGGAAAACCTTTCAATTCAAATCTTAAAGTTCTGATTGGGAGATTTTGTTGCTGGGTAATTTTGTCCTAATGGCCAAGACAAACGTCCTGTGTCACCCCGCGATGCCCTTTCAAATGGGAATGAATGATGTTCCTGGTCATGGTGTCCCACTGGAATTGAGGCTGGGCTTGGGAGCTCTCCCCACAAGGAAAAAGGAAGCATTTTTTTTGTTAGGAAAAAAATTTGCTGTTTTCCAAAGGATAGCAGGCCTGTCTCTAAAGATTTCTGTTACAAACCCATTCTTTTTCCAGAAAACATTGTTCCTCCTGGCTACAGGAATCACTTGAGACACAAAAGACCTTCTGGTCCTTCCATAAGCATCCCCCAAAACAGCAATATTCCACCAGCTCCTGCTCCCTGTTAAAATTCAAACCCTGTTAAAATTCCTCACCACTCATTTTCTCAGATGACATTTAAACCTGTCAGTGGTTGCAACTGTTGTCATGTAATCTTTGTAACCCTGGCTTCTAAAAACAGAAAAAAGAAGAGGATGGCGAAGAATGGACATAAATACAACAAAATGCCCATGTGATGCTTTCCCTACTGCTGGTCTGGCAGCGTTTCCACCATTCCTCCCCTTGGAAAGCAAAATAAACCTGGGCAGCCTTGAGAAGTACTGTGTAATAAGCAGGGATGAGAAACACATTTATCAGTGGTCAAATGACTCGGACAGTGTTTCACCTGTGTCCCCATGCTGCATTTGAGGGCACCTAAGTGTTGCTAGGGATAAGGAGAGGGTGCTAGGAGATGTCTGCTGAGAAGCTGGAGTACATTCCTGTAGAGCAGCTGGAAGAGATCCCTCAAGGGATCCTCAAAAGACCCCTAAAGAGATTCAGAGAATTGTTAAAGTTGGAAAAGACCTCTAAGATCATGAAGTCCAACCATCAGCCCAGCACCATCACCATGTTCACCACTAAACCATGTCCTCAAATGCCACATCCACATGTTTTCTCAACACTGTCAGGCCTAGTGACGTCAGAGTTTCCCTGGGCAGTCTATTCTAATGCTTGACAACCCAAGGATGGCCAAAGCTGGACAATTTGGTAGCTCTCAGGCAGGTACTTTGTATAAATAGAGATTTCTTCCATACACAGTCCATGTATAGGGTACCTGGGCATGTTTCTGGGCATGTCCAGCAGCAGCTGTGTGTCTGCACACACAGCCCACACTGGTCAGTACACAGACATGCACTGGTACTGCCCTGAGTCTTGAACACACGTGAACTATTCTAATTGCTTTCATCTGCTATGGTCCAAAATGTGGCCACTGGTAAGCAGTGTTCTTGTTCTTGTGTAGCTAAAGTACAGAGGGGGCTAAGACAGTCCTCTTGAGCTGTTTTGATTTCCCTGTGATTAATATATTTAAGTCTATAGTCATTTGTTTTTATAAACTTCACAAACAAAAACTTGATGTTTTGGTACCAAGCTCAAATATGGGAACAATTTGGTTCCCAGTGCCAGCATTTCTGATGCAAGAACTGAAAGGCGTCCAGAAATGCCGTGTTTTCACTGAATAGTCTTTGGTCCCAAGATATAGCATTTTTAAAGCATTACAGAAGCAAAAACAATCCCAGTGCCTTGAAAGCTTTTTACACTGACTCTGCTTCATGGAAACACTGACTCAGGGCCAAATGGCTGATTATGTCGTGTGATGTAAGAAGGAGTTAGAAAGCTTAGCAGGGCATTAGAATAGTGTGTGTGTGTGTCTGTGTGCAGTGAAGGGGGGACATAGCATTTATTAGAAAGCTTTAAATCTTTTGCAGCTCTGTGTTAGTCACTTGCAAAACAGTCACAGACCCAGCTGAAAGCGATGGGAATGCAATGTGTGACAAGCTCTAAGCTGCTGAGCTGAGCTCCTGGTCAAGATCTTTTCAGTTCATTGAAAGGCTGCAAAATCTTCCTTGCTGGGATGTGGTGGAAGCAAATGCCACTGCTGTGCAGCCAAGGGAGAAAAGGACTTTGTTATACTTCTGGAAGGGAAATGAAGGAGTTAGAAATGTTCAGGGGGGGCTAAATGTTTGCTTGGCTTCTGCTGTCACACAGAACTAAGGATGTAGATTTGGGGATGGTGCAGTGCTCCCCAGATGCAGGTGCTGGCAAAGGGTGCAAGGGAAGCCCCAGCCCTGCCCTTCACCTGCTCCATGTTGGTGGGAGCAGGCTCACTGGGGAAGATTTTATTACTTACTTTATCCCATTCTCCTGCCAGGGAGAGAAGCCGTTCACTGAAACGTGAACTCTGAGATGAGTAAAAGTCAGAGATGACCCAACTGCCTGAAGGCATAAAACCAGCTACTGAATTGTTCAGCTTGTTTAATGAAATGTAGCAATACAAAGACACATTCACGTATAGATTTATTATATATACAACACTGGGGCTCGAACAATTTATAGATCTCACTGCAAATTTAAGATTGGGAAGCCTGGCTGCTGTCAGCTGTAAGAAGGAGATTAGGGATGGAAAGTCCTATCAGAAAAGCTGCCCTTGCTGTACTGCTGTAATGGCAGAACACGAAGGAGCTGGGGATGTGCCAACTCATAGCTACTGTGGGAGGTCAGTGGAGCTGCTGCTTAAACCTCAGGTCTGGCTACAGCGAAGTGCCACTTGCTGTCATCATCTTGCCCTTGAGTGGTGGCTCCCTGCAGAGCCACAGGTAAGTCACTGTCCCTGCTGCACCTGCAGCACAGACAGAGCTGCAGGGCAGGTCTGCTGCTGTTCACTCCTGTTTCCTAAATATTTGCATTCTATACACACACACGTACAGCTATGCCACAGTTGTCCATGATGTGCCTTCCTGCACAGCCACCCCAGTTCCCAGCAGTGTGGCTGTGAGTGGGCAGCCAGAGCTGGCTGCCCTCACTTCCCTCTCTGCCCTCACTGCTCTCTTTGCCCTCACTTTCCTCTCTCCCTTGCTGCCTTCACTGCCCTCGTTGTCCTCACACTGCTCCTGCCCTGCCCACAGTGCAGCCCCATGGTCCCTCCTGCCCTGGCAGCTGTGCTCATCCCCACACCGTGTGTGCTGCCAGCCTGTTCCCGGCCTGGAGGGTGAGTAAGGCTGTCTCATCACACTGCTCCCACTTCCAGTGAGTCATCAGCTGAGAGGAGATTCAAGTGCTGAACTATATTCAATGCCTGTGTCTGAAACGCAGGGTTTGAATGATGGTGCAGGTCATTAGATCCCTAATTTCCTCTTTAATGGATTTTCTAATGCATTTGATGAATAAAGAGATGCTCAATAGTAAACAGAAATACCATTTGAAATACTGGATGTGAAATGGGGCCATAATGTTGCCATTATTTATATTTACCCAAGTTCTCTGGACTTCATGGAGGTGGGACAGTGTGAATGCTGAAAAGACAGAGGCTGGAAATGCATGGCAGTGTCACTCCAGGCCACTGCCAAAGGAACAACTTGAGTGTGTGCGCAGTTTTTGGAACATGAATGATCCCATTGACTGCTGATTGCCTGTGGATATGACCTGGGCTGAATGGGTCTTGTGTTTGTACGGGAAGATGGCCCAGAAGGACCCGAGAACGATTCCAAGCAGACATTGCTAAATGTCACTCTGGGTGCCAGTGGGTGATGCTGGGGCTGTGCTGGGGAGGAGATGGTGTGAGCAGGGTCCTGCCTGCAGCCTGACCAACTCTGTAGGCTGGACAGAGACCCTTGAGGGGCTCACACTCTCTGCATGGGGGCTGCCATCCCTCCACAGCCTCCTGCTTAGGTGTGAGCATTCTGCTCTGCTGGGTACAGCAACTGGAGTCTCTTGATTCAGAAGTACCACATTGGTGCAGAGTAATGTTATTATGCATCCAAATCCATTTGTGTAAAGCTAGCAGCATCCTCGGCGAATATTTTTGTACCTCCAGTTTCTAAATGGCATTTCTGCTAACAGCCATGTATCATCATTACCAGCAAGGCTTTGGAGGATGCATGAGCAAAGTGTGATATTACTTAAACCCCTGCAAGTACTGTCTGATAATTAATCAGGCGTGGGTTGATATGTTTTCACCTTACTTGGTGGAGAATAATGCAAGGCAATGAAGCAGGATTTTGGTTAAAATTCTGTGGTGTGCTGATCCCTCCAGGTTAGGACAGCTCTGTGTGTATAAGAAGGCACCATGGACAAACAGGCTTTTCCAAATGTTTTTCTTTCTGCTGGAGCATCAGATAGTGCTGGGTCAGTGCCAGAGGTGAGAACCCAGCCCAGAGGAACCAAGGGTCCCCTCCAAAACTGCAGATCCCTTTGCTTGCCCAGACATCATTTGATTTTTGGGGTCTCATCCTGCAGCTGGTTTTTGCTACAATGTTCTCTCCAATAGTGCCATTATGTATTAACAGGGGACAGAGCTGGCAGCAGGAAAGGGCAGCAGAAGCACACATTTGTCTTGCTGTCCAGTAAGCCACATAACAAATAGTGATGCCAAGTGTAATCCTGCTTCAGTTAAAACTGTTGCTTTGGTTTGTCATCATTCATTGTTTGGAGTACAGCTGCTTAATGACAGGATGTGGGAAATGAAAAGTTTTTTATGTCCTCGTAGACTTTTTAAAATAAAAATTCCTGAGTGATGAAGGGGAAGAAGGTGCTTGCACAGAAACTCTGGGTCTGAATGCTGAGACACAGCCTGGCCAGGGAGAGCCTTCCCCAACAAGGCTCAGGAGATGAAGATTTTGCTCTCAGCTTCAAAATTAACCTGCTGTGTAAATCCAGACAGTATCTGTGCCTCAGCTTGCTTTGCTTACATTACACATCTGGCACAGCTGCCTCTGCCTGGTGCCTTGCAGAACAGAACCTGCATTTTATAGCAAGAAATGAAAAATGAAAGACAAATGCCATGGACCTGCGTGGGGCCACTTCTTTGCAATATGTCCCCTGGCCAATTAAGATAACAAATGATAGATTTGGAACCTCAATATGGGGGAATGAAGGGGATTATCTATGAGCAAGAGGATGAAATCTGAAGTGGACAGGGCGCTTATAGAGGAGATTATATTAGGAAAGAGACAACCCCAACTCTGCCAAAAACTGGAGTGCATGGGGTGGCCTTTTTCCTTTTTGGGAAAATTTTATTAATGATCTAAATTTCCATATAGGCCACAGTGGGGCTCCACCCCTTCTCATGCTAATCACTTCTGAGTGCAGAATTACCAACAGATGTGTGATCTTTGCTCCCAGAGGGAACTCTCATAGGTGGGTGCACTGCACATCATGTAAGCAAATAGAGAACCTGATGAGTTTGGTGGGAGACACATTTTATCCAGGCTTGAAACTCGTTTCTGGCAGGTACAGCCCTTGAAGAACCATCAAAGGCTGGGATGTGGCCAGTAAATCTGCATAATTGCTAGCCCATCCCCTGCTTCACTCTGCCTCTAGAAATAATCTCTCTCCTCCTCTATGTATATTGATTAATCCATGTCCTGAACCATGTGAAATCAGTGTAGAATTTGCCTGAGGTTCCTCTCTGCTGGCCCAGGGCTTCTCAGCAGCAAAATTAAAGTTGGTGCTGGGGTTGAGATGAAACCACTCCTGCTTATTGGAGAGGGAGAAAGAGAGGAGTCAGGGAACTGTGCTCTCTGCCCTCAGTGCTGCAGGAGGGTTTGGGAGCAGCAGAAATCCCTGTGGTGGGCTTCCTGCATACCTGGGATTTTCCATGTTTTACAACCACAGCTAGATGTCACTTTTTTTAGGATTATTTGATGTATTCCTACAGTAATCTATTACCAGCAGATCACTGCCACACTCATCACCACTCTCTAAGTCCAAAAGTTGGTTTTACTGTGGTGGTTTCTTTTGTATCCCTTGAAAATTTCTATTTCCAACAAGCCTACTCTTATCTCACTTTCGCTATTTTAAGTTCTGTAGCACAAAAAGGCTGACTCACAGAAAGCCGTGTTGTAGGAAATATTGGCTCAGCTGAGGAAATAATTTTCAGTTCATTCCTCCACTGTGAGATTTGAGTTTTTTTCCTGTCCTTTTTTTTTTGTGTGTGTGTTTTTTGGTCTCATGTTATGGAACACATTTAGCACCGTGAACGACTGAGAGCTGTTTCTAATGCACTGCGCTACCCAGTCAAATCTCTTTCTCTTTCTGTATACCCCGAAGTGTTTTATGTACCTGCTAGGAATGTTACACAGGATGCTCACACAGCTCATAAAATTTGGTCTCGTATTGGAACTGTTTTGTGGAAATATGGTGCTTAATCTACTGCAGCCAGTCACAGTCACTGTGGTCATGGTGCACGTTGTGGGGGGGTGAAGATTACAGCCAGCTCAGGGAAGTTTGATACGTTATCAGAAGTCCTCAAGAATAAAACTGAAAGAAGTGGATGTTCAACGAAATGTAGATAATCGACTAAAGAAAAGGGGAAATAGGTGAGGCCTCAGGGAAGTCATTCTTCTGGCTGGACTTGCACTGTTCCTTCTAAGTACCTGCAGTCACCCTCTCACCAAGGGATTGTAGGGAATAAATCCTGGGTGTGCTTTAATTGAGTGTTAAGCACATCAGTGATGTGCAGTGAAAGACAAAGCTGGAGATCCAGGATGAAATCCTTGCCCAGTAGGGTGGGGAAACAAAAACAAGACACAACTACAAAACCTCTACTGACTTCAAGGGCTTTAATCACCAGAGCAAGGTGTCTAATAACACATTCCAGGGTGTGCTTTGGCACTGCCACCTACTTCATTCATTTTATGCTTAATACACCCGAAAACAACGTTTAACATCCTGTAAGTGGATATAGCATATCTGTCCACAGGAAAAGAGCTGATGCAAATAATACAAGAAATAAAACCAAGGTATTTTGAGTGTACATATTGATATTTTTTCTACACCTTTTTGACACCATCATTTGCAAAACCTAATTAGAAGGTGCTTTTCAATAACTGCTGTCCTCAAGACATAACGTATAGTCCTCCTATAAATAATATTATCATCATCTTTAAATACTTCATAAACACTAATTTACCTTCCCAATTTTCTTGTGAGATATTTAATTATGTGTTAACAATAATATAATCACCATTAGTAGCTGTGCTAGTCCTCTCTTTTTATAGATGGAAGCTCATGCCCTGATAATAAACAGCTTGCTGAAGGCCATATGAGGAGTCTTTCAGGACTCTGATTAAGGAGCAAATCAGTCCTGGCCAAATCCTTTCCTCACAGAAAAACCAGAACAATGTCAGTATAATGAAAGAAAAGCAGGGTCTAAGTATGGACAAGAAAGTGAAATCTTCTTCAAGTTGGCTGGATTCTTGGATTGACAGAGAAATATTAAAAATACTAAAATAGTATGTGACAGAGATCGGGGTAAATAATTAATATTATGCCTTTTGTACTTGTGCCTTTATTTACTCTGCAGTAATTATACCGAGTAATGCAGATTATATTATGAATCACTATGACGCTTACAAGACTGAATTTTTTGCAACCACATCCTGGCCCTGTGAGATAATCTGTTTGATCTCCTACGAGGGCCAGATATTTCTTGCTTGAAACTTCAGAGGTGTGTGAGAGCAGCTGGTACACACCCTTTTTCGTAACTGTGCTAAAATAAAACAGGTTTGGATTTGCTCAGCCATTGTAGGATGTAACATGTGAGTTACAACCCCACTGTGAAGGGAGCTCTGTCATAACCACGGAGTTAACAGGGCCCCCTTCAGTATTTCTATTTGAGAAGTAACATTTTCTTTGCATCTCAATGCAGATATTTACATACATAACTTATACTAACAAACAAAATCCCCCCCAAATTAAAACAATCCTTAGAGAGCAATTAAAGCCAAAACATAAATTTATTCCTATGCCTCTAACAACTCCAACTCACACTGAAGCTACAGCACTGCACCTGAGTTAACTAAACCTGCTGAGGTCAGTTTGTGCCACTTCCTAGAGTCAGTATCAGCATCTTTCCATTTTATTCGCTCATTTTTCTCCTCTTCTTGTGTGAAACATCCAGCAAGCCTCCTGGGACTGGATTATGGGTAGCAAGGGATGATAACTCAGCTTTTATTTTGTCCTCCCTCTTGTGCCAGGAGCCACTGTGGGAAACCAAGGGGGGTAGTGGCATACTCTGCCCTCAGTGGCAGCACTTTGTGAGCAGGAGGGCCCTGGGACTGCAGCAACAACTCACTGGTTTTCCTCTAAAAAAAAAAAAAAGGTGGCACAATGTGCCCCAGTGGGAGCAGCTGTTTTCCTGCACGAAGCCAAGGTGCAGGGGCTCTTACTTTAAGGGGCTCAAGCAGGGGGCATCTCTTCTCTGTTTCTCTCACTTTTCCTTTTAAAATCAGTTTCTCTGACACTGGATCTAGAAGCTTTTCTTGGTGTGACACATTCACACACACATTTGTGTTCCTCCTCAAGCCTTTAGGGAATGCTAGGCCTCTGGGTGGGAGGTCAGCAGCAATAAAACAGTAAGGCAAATGGCTCTGTTTCGTAAGTATCCCCATCCCTGCTGTTTTTTGGGGGCCTGCTGGTGGTTTTTAGACATGGAAACATGAAATTGCCCCTATGCAGAAGGGCCTGGGTGAGCAGCCCATGTCCTGCAGAAGGCTCTGTACACCAGGGAGGTGCTGGCAGGTTCATGTCTCAACAGCAATGTAGAGCTAAATGTGCTTCGAATGGCACAACCTGTGTCCTGAAATTTCTGAAAGAGCTACTTCATGGCTTTGGATCACACAGTTCATCAACTGCCTATGAATGAGGAACTATTCACCTGGTCATGCTGTGCCTCTGCTCTTGCTGTTTATTCTGGGAAGCAGAAGCCTCCAAAATCGATCTAGTAAGTGTATCAATGAAATGATTGTTTTGAGATTGACTCCTCCCTGCCTTATGGAGATCTCCAACTTTATCTGTGTGTGTTTACTTTAAAGCATCTGATAAAAACTCGTGCTGCAGGTATGTTAATCACCAATGTTAGACATTTTTTACCATATATGTCCACTGATCACTTACTAATGAATTTGTTTGCAAAGGTAGAAGCAGAAGATGTTCCCTGCTCAGAAAGAAGTCCTTTTCCAGCATGTCCTCTACTGCAAATAGTCATTGTCAGCAGCTTCAAAAAGAATAAAACCAGTCCCTTCAAACTAGTTTAACCTCCATTTCCTTTCTTGGTATGCACAACATAAAGACAAACAATTTAGTGATTTTTTTTTTCCCCAAGCTGGTATCTCCCTCAAATTAAGGGGGAAAAAAAAAGTATGAAGGCCACCATCTGTAACTGTTCAGTGCTTCCAATTCAGAGCTCGCAGCCACCGGGAAGCAGAGGGGAAGTTACGGTGGAATTCCTACGGTGTGGGTGTACCTTTTCATTAGGATTAAAGTGCCCTTGTGGTTTGTGTTAATCCACTTTGGGATGCAAACTGACAAAAGCATCTTTGTGGGGAATCAGACCGTCCATGTGAGAACCTGATTCCGGCACCCCAGTCCCTCCACCCTGGAAAGCCTGGAGCTCTCCCATGGGAGCCTGATGGTTCTTCTATTTAAGTTAACAGGGTTTAAGACCCGCTGGTTTAAATATCAGGTTTAACTGAGGCTTGCCTGCATATCAAAGGCTCTATGGTAATTTTTACAAGGGAAAGTGTTGAGGGAAAGTGTTTGCCTGGTGCTGTCCAGGCTCCTCCCTGCTCTCCCTGTTGCTCAACGCGGTGCTGAGTCACTGCCCTTTCTCACCAAGCGCTTGCACTTTCTTGGTGCTGTGTTTGTGTAGGATGGGGTCACGCATGCCCAAGCTGGGGGAGCCTCTGCATAAACAAACGCTAAAAATGAACAAAGAGCCTTCCTGGTTCGCTGGTATTTATTTACACACTGCCCTGCGTGGCAAGTTCCATTCTGGCACCTGGATTGCCTGTGGACTGGGCTTGAACTTTTCTGGAGTCCGTCATCCACTTCCCGCTGATGTACTGGTGCCTCACTGGGCCTCCAGTCTCACCCCAGTCTGCAAAAGATTTATGGAAGGATATTATATAGATTTAACACAATACCATGGGTTTTATTATTTGCTGGAAAATGTTAATAAACACCAAGTATTACAGATGCATTTTAATCCCTGAAGTGATTTTTGAGTAGAATGCATGAATTATTAATTGTTATTATTGTTATTATTGCACTGCATACCTACCTCACAGGGCATTGTTGAGGATTAATTAATTCTTAAAGATGTAAAAGGCCGTATAGGTGTCAAGGGTTATGACTAAAGTGCTTTGAAAATGGAAACCATTCTGCGAGTGCCAAGTATTATTATTTATGGAGTCCAGGCAGTGTGCTTGGTGCTGTTCAAACACTGGCCCACTTATTGCAAATATTTGCTTATATGTGCTTGGTAGGCCGAGCACTCCCTGTTACAAGTAATTTCAACTATTTTAAGGATGTGTCTTAAAAATATGGCTGTGAGAAGAGTTTCTGGTTGTTGGGATGCCCTGGACTGTGAGCAGCCATGTCACTGAAGCACTTTGGAGTTGCTCTTTTATTCAAACACAGGGATGAACCAGGACCTCAGATCTGCTCCAGTTATACATCCAAAAGGTAGGGTTTGGTCCCATCTTTCCAGCTATTTTGGGAAAGGAAACGCAACAACTGCTATTGTTTAAAAGGGCTCAACTCAGCTCAAGGCAAAGCCGATTCCCCGCGCTCAGCTTGCTCACCAAACAATCCGCCGTAAACCACAACCTGCTCAACTGCCCTGTCTTACCCAACATCCGTTCTTGGAAACCTCTGAAAGTGAGAATCTCCCTCTCATACACTCTGGAAGTGGCCCCGGTAGCTCCGAGCCCAGCTGCACATTTGGGCAACAGAACTACAAAGTCTAAACATCATCACGGAGAGTAAAAGGCCTTTGTTTGGTCCTGTGGGGTATTCACCCTCGTGAAGAAAGGGAAACCAGAACTAAATGGATTATTTAAAGTAATTTAAAATATTATTTTATTACTATTAAAGCATAAATCTGGCAGAATGCACTTTGTAGGTTCTGCAAAGTAGAATCCTTCCTCGGTCAATTACCCAGTCGAGCACATCATGATGTTAGAAACGAGAGCCTGGCACCAGGAGCCGTGACTGAACATTTGGAGAACACCAGACCACGGAAACCTCCAGCCAGATGACTTCAGTTCAACACGTTGTCACTGCTCAGCAGATGGATGGGAAGACGGTGTTTGTAGTTCCTGAGGGCCAAACAATGCACACTTCAGGGACTTTCCCTCCCCCGTTTCTCACACAAGCTTTCTGAGCGTTACACCTCATTCCCATTTCATGGGCTTCTCACAGCTCCTCCTCTTATTCTTCTTCAGGCCCTGGTGTCCCCCCACTTCCCTCTTGCCTCAGGGTATGTGCATATTCCCATTCACCTTCCTCCACCCACTTGTTTTTGCTTATCTTCTTTCACTAAATCAGAGGTTAAACTCCTTTAGAAGCATGGATAGATCTGAGATTAAAATGCAGAAATGTGTTAATGAGCCCCTTGCCACTTTTTTTTTTTCCCCTTTTAGATTCCCCAACTTTCAGCAAAGTGGTCAAATTTTGGATTTGGACTGGATATGGTCTTCAAAAATTATCACCACTTACACACCTAAAGCAGACAACCTACACACCCGTTACTGAGAACAGAAAGTCGCCCACCTGGGCCACCCAAATCATTTCAGAAGTAAATGGTGGACACCAAGGGATTTGCAATTACAAACATGTTTCCTGGTTTTCCAGGGAGATTTTTGTTTCATTATATAACTCTGGCCTGGCCTCTTCAAGCAAATGGTCTGAAAGCACAGGGCTGTCTCAGAATTATACGATTTTGCGATGTAAAAACCTGCATTTTCTCAGAATACTTTATTTTTTCATAAATACTATTTTTTTTCATAAAAGAAAAATACGTGGGCTTGACCCTGAAGAAAACGAGCCCTGTGAGGTGATCCCACACCCAGAGACCCATCCATCCAAGGCTTTGTGGAGTCGATGGGTCCCATTTACATGTGAGATATGCTCAGATAGGCAAAACCTGCCCATGGTATATCCCAGGCATTAGCCTGAAAGTAAAATCCACCCTTAACTCCAGAACTGCCACTTTAGGATCATAATTCGCCAGCTACGACGAGTTCTATCTACAGGAGAAAAAAAAAAAAAAAAAGGAAAAGAAGCACTAAATCCATGGCCTATCTCTTCATGCTGTTTTGCCAGCTGCAGTGAAACCAAGCTCCGCAGAACCTCAATGATGTGGAGGCTCTGTTCGAACAGCACCAGATCCGGGCTGGGGCGCGTGGAGACCCTTTGGAATGAGCAGGGATAACATCGGATGTTGCCATCGGATCTGTACATGGTTTGTGGTCACTGGGGCTCTGCACGGTGCCAATGTCCGGACATGAGAGTGCTGGACCATCGCCCAAGGGTGTGAAATGCTGTTGCAAAACCATTTTTAAGATGGAAAGGGCTGCCTGGTGACGAATGTGGTTTTGATTAAGAAAGCTCGCTTTCAAAAACAAACAATGCAGCCGTACGGATGACAAAACAGCATTTCAGTTCTAAAAGCGAGCAGCACCCAGGTAGGACACTACACAATTGCTGCGGAAGGATTATTTTCATTAAATAAAATTAGAGGGCAGAGGCGGTAACGGGGCG
>VYZS01010843.1:4205-36880 GCA_013400695.1 Neodrepanis coruscans | reverse complement strand
AGCGAAAGGCACAGGGGGAGCCATGGCGAGAGGCCTATTTTTAGCCTGATTTGTGTGGAAGAGCCGCTTCCCCTCCCCCCCCTTCCCGCATATTTACTTATGGGGGGAGGGGCGAGGGGGGGAGGGGAGGCCCTGCCCCTCCCCCACTCCGCGGAGTTCTCCCCCATCCCGACCCGGCCATTCCTTGGAAGGGGATGCACACACCCCCCCACACCCCCTCCGGGTCATTCCCGATGTTCCTCCCTCCCCTCCCGGAGCCAAGTTATTGATCAGTGTCCCCGCGAAGTTCAGGGCGGAACGTGCAATAACCCCGCGGGCCCAGTTCGGGGCATAAAATAAGCTTTTTCCTCCACTTCACAGCGTCTCCCTCTTCCAAGGTTTGTCTGTGCCCGAAACCCTGGTGTAAATTGGATGTTGCATCAATTAGAGGGGCTCACAGGCTTGATGCAATGTGTACATTTTCTTGGTGGAGGATATAAGCCCTGTAATATTTGGCTTCATACCGTCGTACCCTCGAAAGGGTTAAAATTTATCGTGTTGTTCCAGGTGAATTTAATCTTTCATCACCGAATTTCCTTTTAAGGCAGCTTGACAGAATAAAAGTCTCTCCCCTCGCTTGCCTTTATCCCCAGAACAGCAAAACTTTGTCTGTGCTTTATGGCAGGGGCTGGTTGCTGCAGATGACACGTGAGTCTGGAGGAAAGTTTGGTTTGTAGGTCGCTGTGTAGGAAAGTGAAGTTTGCTGGTGAAGTTTTTACTACTCCTCAGTGTGCTCAACTTCCTCGTTTTCCTGTCTGTGTAAATCAAATCCCTGACTGATTTATGGGGGAGGGGATCACACAACATATCCCTTCCTTATTGTTAAGGCATGGGAGGCATGGTCAGGAGAACCGAGTCTTTGTTGCTTAAAAAAATCCAAAACAGTATCCTGGGCTTGTCTGGCTTGCTTTGCTGTCCTGTGGTGCTCAAATAAATGAGCTGTTGTGGGTATGAACGGGGTTCCTTGGTGTTGGTGGTGTCTGCACTGTGGGTGTTGTGAGTTGTGCTCCGTTGGCAGAGAGGGCACCATTTGCAAAACTGGTGGTTGGGGATTGAGTTGTGCCTGGTATTTTGGGCGGTTTTGGGCCCTCTTTCTCTGAGCAGCCTGAAGTCTGGTCTGTGTGAGGTGATTGCTGTGTTTGGGGCCTTCCTTTGGACACGTGTGTTAACGGGCTTTTTGGAGTGTGTCTCAAATGAGGGCTGAACACCCAAACTCTTGTGTGTGTCCTTAAATTTAAGGCAGTGGCACATGTTTCTGGAGAGCATGTGAAGGGTTTTTTCCCCCCTCATTCGTAAAAAAGAAGGGTCCACTCTGGTGATGGTGCTTGGAGTGCAGGTGGTGCCCTGCAAACTATTGTTACAAACTTTCTGTGGTTTCTTGTAGAGGTGGGTTTTTTTGTTTGTTTTTTTTGCTTTGCTTTTGGCTGAGGTCTAATGGAACAGAAACATACTGTATTTGTTGCCTAAGATCGCCTCAGCCTGTACGCTGTTGTTGCCTTTAGTTTTCTTTTGGGAAGGTGGAGTTGTCTCCATGTGAACTGTGTCTTCTGGTATTGTGTCTTGGGAACTTGGTGGCCTGCCTCCTAAAATGTTATTGAGAACACCTGGAAAACACTGAGTTCTCGCTCCACAAGGAAAGGAAATGTAATTTAAATGTATGAAAAGAGTTGGGGTTTGGCTTTTGGGCTTTGTAATTTATTTTTAAGGTTGTGCAAGAGTTTATGATTTTGTTTGCTTGAATGCGTGCAGCATGAAGAACACAATAATTACAGGAGATTCTGTTGCTTAAGTTTTTTTCCCCTTCAAACAGGTAGTTAAGATTTTCTTTTCCTGTGAGGTTTTTTTTTTTAATATGAATGCTTCTTTCAGTTTTACTCTATATATGGTAATTATTGATGTTTGTGTAATGCTTTGAAGTTGCAAGGCAGGGTATAAGCGCTAAGAACCCAACAGCAATATTTCATAGTCATTTTCCCATCATGAAAGAGTTTGATGCTAAAAAGTGCTACAGCCCTGGGCTTGAAGAGGCTCTGGATGGATTAGGTGAAATGGTCAAAATTGCTGATTAATGTTGTTTTCAGAAAATAGTTTTTCGTTAGGAAGAACAGATCTGAATAATGTAAAGCAAAGTGAGTTTTACCTCACTTGGTTTTGGTCTGGAACTTCACTGCACATGGACTTCACGTTTAAGTCAGAATGTGTTTGCTGTAGTGGCAGTAGAGACCCACATGCTACAAAGATGTAACTGTGCACAAGTCAGGAAGTCCTGTAAAACACACAACTCTGTGAACATCAGTGGCTGAATAAGGTCCACAGCTGTCTGTGAAGTTGCTCTCAGAGGTTGGGTGTGTTTTTTATTAGTGGTGGGTAATAGGATGTGGATCTTTCATTACCCTGGTGCTGTTTTGCCATCACAGCACTGCTAAGTGTTTTGGGTAGGCTGAGGTAGTGGCAGGTGTGACACCTTTCCCTCACTAATCCTTCCTGATCTTTGGGAGTTCCAAGCAATAACCACCCCCTGGTTTTTGCTTGCTTTGCCTGTCTCTTCCATCCCCACCAGTGCCACAGCCGCTGAGGGTTGTGGTGCCTGTGTGAATTCTGACACCTTGCTGACGAGGACACAGCTGGCAAGTGGAGAACAGATGGACACAAACCTCCCACCAGCTCTTCCCCTTGTGAAGAGGGGGATAGGGAGGTCATGAAGTGGTCTGGGAGAGGAGGGTGAGGGATAGGGTGTGCTGCAGGTTGGTGTTGTGTCAATACTGCAATGTCGTGATACCGAATGTATCTTACCAAAGTGTGACTCATCCATAATCTAATTCATGCTGTTTATGTTGAGTGGTGTGGTACTGTCCTGTGTGCTGGCCATCCTCACTCTGTGTGTGTTTAGGGTGTAATAATGGCTGTATTTAGTGCCCTAAACATCAGCTCGTGCAAGTAGCTGCAGGTTGGGAGAGAAGTGAAAGTTGTGTGTGTGTGTGTGTGTGTGCACACTCTGTAATTATGCATGTTTGGCTCCTGCAAAAAGTAGCTGCTGTGAGAATATGCTCATTGCATGCTCATTTTTAAATACAAATTTTAAGTGTTTGTGTTAGGTGAAGAAGTGTCAGTAGTTTCCCATTAGGAGCTGTGATTGACAGCTCTTTTCAGTGGTTCTGAGTTGCATTGCAGCATTAATGTAATAGCTTCAAATTAACAGGTGATGAAGGTTTTGCTACCTGCTGTTGGTTCTGCTACCCCATGCCCAAATATGTGGTGTTTTCTGAGTGCTGTAGAATGAAGTTAGATGGTCTTAATTTCTATAAAGTAGCTTAGTGACAAGAGTGACTTTAGTAGAAAAAGGTTCATACAGTGATCCTGAGCAGAGTAGATGGAGACTGCTTTATTCATCTCATAATTGGTTTCCTCCAAGATAAAGTATGACAGTGAAATGAGGAATAAGGGATATCTTTTGATACGAAATTGTAGGGGGAATATACTGGCTTTCTTTTAATTTTGCAAAATTGAATTAGCTAACTGGAGGTAAGAAGCAGTAAAGACAGAGCATAGCTGTCACTCTGGGAGAGTTGATGGCTTGAGTGAAGTAGTTTGGAAGTCTGGTCTGGAAATCACGCTGCCAGTTTGTGTGAGAACTGTGAACGAGTCCTCAGGGTTCCATCTTGTATCAAGTCCAAGGTGAGAAGGCCCTTTTCCTTCTTCCCATAATGAAAATGAAGCTGAACTTCTTGATACTCAATGCTCCAGAGTCTCAATGGCCTTATGTGAGCTCACATTGAGTTTTTGCTTGGTTCTGAAGGATCTACAGAGCTGTGACTCATTTTACAGCCTGAAACTGTGATCTTTAACACTTCACCACGTAGCTTTCTGTGACATCCCTTGGACTTTCATTTTCATATCAATAAAAAGCCTTAAAAAAATTACTCCTTGATAAGAAATGGGTGGTCATACCAAGCTGGAGGTGGGGTAATGGCAGAGGGAAATGCAGACACTGCTTGGGTGTGTAGGATCTCCTTGGCTTGGCTGGCCAAGGAGTGAAATTGCTGGTGCTGCACCTCTCCCTTGCTTGCTTTGTTTCTTGGATGGGCTGATTGCAGGGAAGACTTTTGAGTGTATTTTCTTACCTGTAGAAACAGTAATCGAAAGGTTTGGTGAATTGGTATAGCTCTCAGAAAAGCCTACTGAAAGAAGCCCCGTAGTGATGAGGGGTGTTACGGACTTGTCTTGGCCAAGGTGTGTGACATCTTCCAGAGTCTTCTCTTGGTCTTTGCATTTACATGTACGTGGAGCTGCTGAGGGAATATGCCAGCTTGAATACCAGAAGCAGCATCCCTGGCTGTGCTATCAGACTAACACATCATTTTTTCAGCATGAGTAAGGCAAGCAGGTTGGATGTCAACCTGATTACGTGGTTTAGTGCCTGCCTGTGGCCCTTCCTGGTGCTCTGTGTGTCCTGCTCGGCCCCAGGAGCTGAGTGGCACAGTGCAGTGGGGAATCAGACCCCTGAATTTGTGCTGTAGTTCTCCTTGGTGCAAACATGAGTGCTCTTAAGAACATAAACTGGCGTCTGCATCTGTAAAGTAAGATATTAATAGTCTTATTTTTCTAAGATGCTGAGTCCCCGCAGTTGCATGTGAAGTTGGCAGTCTCTGTGTGTGCTTAGCATTTCTAAAAATCAACTCTTGTGTGTGTGGTTTGCTGGCTTTTGCAAACTCCCGTGAGGGTGTAGTTTCTGTTCCTAGGAGCAGGATTAGCAAAAGGCTCTGTTTTGTACTCCTGACTTGTGTTTATTGTTGTAATTCTGAAGTCTCTATGTTGCAAAGGAGCAATCTTGTTTACCAGTAATGTCTAGCAGTAAAAAATCAGAATCATCCAGAGAAAAAATACACTTGAGTGGCTCTTTTCTTTTATGATCTGAGGCTCAGTTCAATCTCTGTTCCATGTCAGTGTATTGCAAACACACACTCAACAACCCTGTGCCATATGCAGACACACTGAACGTCATTTTGGATTGCTGGAGGTGCATTGCTGGAAGTTTTAGCTGCTGTGGTGTGAGCAGGAGGCCTTCCCTTCCCCCCTCAGCAGGGCAGTAGCTTTGCCAGCCTGGCTGGGCAGACAAGGAGCCAATGCTGGTGCTGCTTTTAACCCACATTGTGAGGCTGGGGAATGATTCAGTCGCTTCCCCAGCTGCACGTAGAGCTCCCACTGAACCCCACTGACGTCAGGCCAGTGGTGGATTTTTATGAATTGGGACTGTGAAAGTGCCTGTGGAAACTTTTCCTGCTCTGCACAGCTACGTGCCTGCTGGTGGAGACCAGAGAGCACACAGAAAAGATCTCTGTGCTGCCTATTCCTGCAGCATTTTTCCAAGGTTACGAGCTAGGGGTCAGATACTTACTGTTTGTGAAAATGTAGTGCTAAATACTTTGCCCGGTGCCAAAACCACAGAAATTGTCAAGGTCCAGAGCCCTAAATAGAACCCGTTGTAAAAGTTGCATCCATTTGACATTAACAATGTCAAAAGTTCAGGCTCTTCACATGGGTGACCTATCAGCAGCAAATAGAGCAGGGAATTCTCCTGATCCCAAGCATTCATGAGGTGGATTTCAGTCCCCCTGATGGTTCCCTAAAAGTACCACAGGCAAAGAAGAGACAGTTTGATTTCCTGGAAGAAGTTGCCCAGGCTGGCCGAGGAGAGGAATAACAAGTTTCGTAGCTCTCTTGTGGTTTTTGGACAGGCTGACTCATGCTCGAGTGTCAGAAAGACTTCTGAAGATACATTCTTGCTTTGTAAAAATAGTAATAAAAAGATTTAATTGTTTTTCATTTATTATTGATATCAGTGTAACTTGCAGTCCTCTTGGATGAATGAGCATTTTTGCCATTAATTTCAGCAGTTGGGAGAGTGCTAAATGTGGCAGAAAATCTTACCTTAAAAGACCAGTTGATCTTAACAGAGATGAGTGAGTCTGACCCTCCCCCCTGCTTCCAGGTCTCTCTGGCTCACAGAAACCATGAGAACTTTTCCTGTTTTAGGTTATGTCTAAATTTGTGGGGAAAAAATAGTTTTGATCTTGCATAGACCTATGGGGGAAATAACAAGAGATCTGGGTCAAAAAAGTAGGACGTGAAAGATTTAGAAGCTGTTGAAGTGTATTTATTTGTCCTATATTAGGTTAAAGGAAGTATTGGTGCTCTGAGTTTGGCAGTGTGTCCTTCAGTCTGCAGTGTGCTGCAAAGGGAAGACAACTGTTAAACCATGAATCACCACTAATTTTTGTGTGGATGTCCACATTCTTCTCTGGTGCAGAAATTTTTGCTTGGGTATTAACACAAACACGCATTCCTAAATACAGACTCTGGGAGATAAATTTTAATTAGGAAGTGCTTTTTAAAAAAAAAAAAATGGATTTTTGCCATGGTGATGTTTGTGAATCTGTAACATATTTGCTTTGTGGTTACGCTGGTTCAGATTTAATGTTTTTTACTGTACTTTTAAAGCAAAGTGCAGATGTGAATGGAGGAAAATGAGTGACAGTGTTGTCAAACCATCTATTAGTGCTGATATGGAATAAATTGTGCTAGAAACATACCTTGTGTAGCAATGGATAAGCTGTCTGCCGTGGCTAATGCAGTGGGCCTGGGGTGAAGCATGGCTCATACTTGCTGAGCAACATGAATTTTTTGCTGATTCAGACCTGGCACCTGATTTTTCACTTTATTTCAAGTACACAACTAAATTTGACAATCTGATGTTCTTGTTTAAACTGTAAGTTTCTAGCACTGGAAAATCAGAGAACGAAAGGAAGAAAGGCAGGAATAAGAAACTCTAATATGTTGAATTGTGATAAAACCTAAACAAAAATACAATGGCACATCCTACTGAGCAGTTTTGGTGAGCTTGATCTGGTAGCAGGATCAGATCTCTAGATGTAGCTGATTAATAGAAACCAACGTCTTTTTTTTAACAGCTTTTGCAATTACAGTAAATATTTGTCACAATTGTTTGAGCTGTAAGAAAAATGCTTTGTTTCTGTGACAGTCTTCCGGGGCAGATTGTGAATGGCCTTTGATTACATGAGAAGTATCAATATGTTTATTCTACTGTTGGCAAAGTCCATGTGAGTTGGTTCTTCTACTGTCTACACATGCAAGGCTATTTTTATATTAGTTATTCTAGTTCATCAAGGCCCTTTTGTAAGATTTTTTTTTTTACACTACATGTAGTGCACATTAAACTCATTAGTAATTAAGTTCTAAGAGTCTGTTGTATTAAAACAAACCAAAAATCCCCCTTGACCATTGGGTCATCCCATTGAGGTGCCTGTGCACCACAGCCTTCCCAGGTGTATTATTTTACAGTAAGATAGAGGGATATTGCTTTTATCTTAAAAATGAACCCTCTGCTCTTTGTGTGATTCTGAGGGATGGTTGTGAAAGCACCACAGTCAACATTCCTGTCAGTCTCCTCTTGATTTCCCAGTGCCTGGGACATGCTGGGATCCCATGAGAGACAGATCCTGGCTGCTTGGGTGTACTGGGGCACCAAACTGGGCTCCCAGAGATCCTGTGTGTACCAACAGAAATGGTAGGAAGAATTAAAAAAAAAAAAGGGATGAAGGAATGGAAACTTTGAGGTAACCAAGGAAAACACTTTGATGTGTTTTGACTCTATGGGTGACCTCACACACAAGACTCGGAGTATGTGAAATGCAGTGTCAGACTCTACGTAAGGGTACGGCCCTGATGTAGGCAGAGGTTCTCTGTTGTGGCAGCAGCAAGACTTGTGTCTGCTGGACGCTGGTGCAGAGCTCCAGAAAGCTCCATTGATGGTGTCAGGGTACGTAAAATCCTGTTTGCAGAGCTCTGTGTGCCTCCCGCTCTCCCAGCTGTGGTTTGTAACCACCTGCTCTCAGAACGGAGCTTTTTCAAGGTGAAAAGAAAGCATGTGCTGGTTTTAAGAGCACATGTTCAGAGATCAGGTTGGTCAGATTTCATTTGCATTAATGTTCCTGTAAATGCTGAAAGTTTGGAACTGCAATGTGCTTCCCTGTGCCTGTTTGGCTGCTTCTTTTTGTTAACCTGGTGCTGCTGGGCCCACTGCTGTTCTGTGTGATGAAAATACCCCCCCAGGCCTCCCCCTGCCTAATGAAAAGTAGTGCAAGATTGTGCTTTTTTTTCTGTCTAAAATGAACCCTACCAAGGGTCAGGGTGGCTGTGCCCTCTCCTCTTCTTGGCTCTTCTTGGTAAATTAGTGTAGTGTACTCTGGGGTGTTTTGTGCCCATCCATCCTGACAGCTTGTGTAATTTTTTTTCTTACCCTGTCCTAAACTTTATTTGATTTTTCTGATCTTCCCACACCTGTTTTTTATCCCCTCTGCTTTTTGTGATTTTGGACCTTTCTTCTGCCTCTTTCCCATCTATTGTCTTGTCAGTCCTGTAAATCAAATTGGTGCTTTTTTTTTTTTTGTGTTCTCTGGGTTTTCTCTACTTTCTTCCCATTTCTCCTAGTGTTAGTTGAGTTTATGTGTAGGACTTGATCCTAGGTAGCCCTCTTGGACCAGGGTGATTAGTTGGGTTATAATGGTGCAGTTGGGCTCTGGGAAAGTCTCATTTTGGCAGCTGTGCCTCTGGCAGAGAGCGGAGGCGAGGGGGGACTCAGGTGTGTGGCTGGGATGGGCACACAGGAAACAGTGGGCAAATTTTGGCAGTGCCTTAATTTGATAAAAATAATCTTTGGCTTTAGTCACAAAGCATTGATCCAACTCTTGATGAAGGCAGGGTTTGGAGCACTTAGAACGGGTGTGAAAAGCCGAGGAAGTTTGAGTGAAACCCTCAGCGCGAGGCGAGGTTGGCTTTGGGCTTCTCAAAACAAGGGATTTTGTGCAGTAAGCTTTTATTGACGTGGAGATTTAAAATTGGCGAAAACGAAGTCAGCCGTGGTGAAACCGGTGGCAGCCTTATCTTGCTGTTTTTGTTGTGGGTAGTGTTGACAAGTCACATGCCCCATTGTTCTGGGGGAACAAACAGGGCTTTGAGGCTGCGAGCTGGGACGTGTGCGCGGCGCCTTTGTCCTGCCCAGCACGGATGAGAGTGTGGAATTGTGACTTGGGAGTTGAAGGATTGTCTTCAGAGAGTTCACATCTAGAAACTGCGTGATATATGAAGTATTCTTGTTGCTTGGAATCTAAGGTCCATCTTTATCTGGTGTGTTGTTGTCCAGAACTTAAGAAAATAAATGCAAGTGCTTAATGCATCATAAACTCTCTCCTACCTTGCAAAACCTATGGATAGCAGACTTGTATTCAGGTTCTGGAGTGGGTGTGCTTGGGACAGAGAGAATGCAAACGTTCTTTCTCAAATGTTGGGAAAAGATTTTTACTTGAGAGTCTTTCAGGTGTAAGTCCTTCACCTCAAAGCTGTTGACACTTGTGATGATAATAGTGAACCTCATCTCTGCTGAAGTCAGTTTTGTGGATCATCTCTGAATTATTCCTGCCATGTGTAAAATCCCAAAATCTGCGTATGTGTAGTGTAACTGAGGTGGATGCAATAGAGACGAGCTGTAGGAGAAGACTTGGCATGTGGAGGCTGTGGATGTCAAATGGGGGAGAATGCCTTTGAAATTGCTCTGAGTCTTGCCTGCCTACAGTGATTTTTATTGTTTTGTTGGTTTTAGTACATCTTAATCATGCCAGTGTAGCTGATTGTCTGTCCAGTATTTTTAATTTGTAGAACAACGTTTTTTCTCTTTTTGTCAGCTCACAGTCTTGCTTCTTCCTCTTTGGAAACTGAAGCTCGCAGTATGTTTTACACCTATAACAGAGTGTTCACAAAATGGCCTTGACTTGTCAGAGTTCCATAGCAGGTATTACCATAATGGTTTCACATGTAATGGCACAAAAGGTGGTAGAAACTTTTAAACTGGTAGAAACTTTCATCGCTTGAAAGAGAGAATGACTGAATTACTTTCTGGTTATAAATTTGTTCTCTGCATTTTCTTAGGCCTCTGTGGCTCTGCAGTGGATTCCCAAAGACACACCTCCACTCCCCACACCCAAAATTCTGCTTTTCTGAGTTGACCTAATATAGTGTATGTAAGAGATAACTGTGTTTACTTTAGTTTGCATCACTGAAGATTTTCTGTCCGCATAATGATTAGGACAGAAAGCTGGTGTCAGGATTATCTGCTATTTCTGCCACTGTGTGACCTTAGCAAATGGATTAACAAATTTACCCATGCACCAGTGATTTAATACTTAACAGGGGCTTTTTCAAACCAGTTCAGTGCTCTGAGATCTTCTGGTGAAAGGCTGTATGGCAGTGTGAAGTGGCTTTTGTTTAATTTTTCAGCCTTTGCTTGCTTGGAATTTTCAGTGTAGGCAAATGCTCCGTTTGTGTTCCTTAGTTTTGTGTGACTCTTCTAGTTTTCTTTAATGCTGGACAAAACATTGTCCTTCACATTGGCAGTGCCCATTCATGTTGAAATTGGGCTACTTTGTTCATCAAGTTAGACATACTTGTGTCCTTAGTAACACGGAAAGGTGACCTTATATGAGATCTCAAGGCTTCTGTGCTTTTTCTGGGCCCTGGCAGCAATTTGGGAGCTTTCTTGGTGGAGTCACTTCAGGAGTGGATTTTGGAGCACAGCCACCCAAGCAGCCACTTGTCCCAGCAGTGGAAATGGGAAGGAGGGTGGTGGGACCCTAAAGCTGACCCTGTTCTCAGTGAAGTGGAGAAACAGATGAGTTTGTCTACTGACTCCTCTGCCGTGGTGATGAAGTTATTTATTGGTCTTAAAAACATCTCTGGAAAGATGTGTTAAAGCCAGCAGCTATTTTGTGAGGGGGATGTGTGTGCTCAGATCCAGGTGGTTTTGCTGAACAGGTTTATGGCCGTGACTCCACAAACGCCTTGTGTTGTTACTGTGGAGGTGGTGGCGAATTTTAGCTTCACTACAGGAGTGAACGTGCCTCAGTTAGGTAAGGGTGGGCCATGAACTTCTTATCTCAGCTTTGCTATCAGACAGAATCTGCCCAGGCTGCAGTGGGCTGGTTGATAGCTCAGCCAGTCTGACACCAGCCAGGAGCCACTGCCTGACCCGAACTGTCTGACTGCTTGGGTTTGCCCAGATATGAAATAAAAATAAATGCTGACACCATCTTTGTCATGTGCTTGCAATTCCATTTGGGCAAGTTTTCCTTTGTAACTTCCTAAATGGTTCTTGTTCATAGGTTTGTAGTTAAAGAAATGTACAAGCTTGTATGAAAATCTTTTTTTTATGGCCTTTACTGGGTGGTTTTTTCCTTGTCCGAGGATGTTGGTTTCAAGTGAGTGTTTTCCCTGTCAGTATCAGTGTGTCCTAAAGCACATCTTGGCTGTTACAGTTGGGCTTGTGACGCTGGAGAGCACATGCTCCCTGTTAACTTATATTGTTTTCATGTGTTGTTTGGATATTTTTCATCTGCTGGGAAAAGGAAATTTTAGGAAGTGTTTTAATTTTGGGAAATCTCTTTTCAGTTTGGGAACTGAACTTATGAACTTAAAGTTGTATACATTTGGGTTTTGCTATTGTAAGTTGTAGCTTTATATGGTGACTTTTTGTATTTTCAACATACTTTACCCTGAGAAGTATCCTCTGGTTAATTTGAAAAGAAAGGCCTGCCAGCACTTTAATAAATCCTTCAAACTTTACAAAAATATATTTGCACACACTGGCAACGTGGCTTCAAGTTAAAAGTGCAAATTTACAGTACATTCACATTTTGTTTGGAATGACTCCAGAAAGAAAGTGTTTAATTCCTGTTTAGTGTAAAATATATCTATATATCAGATAATATAGCTGTTGGTGTAATCAAGTCCTATTTGTTTAAAAAATAAAACTTTTAAGTGTGATCCTTGTGTCTGTGTAGAAGAGCTGAGTGAAGCCCTTTCTTAGTTGAACCAATTTTTTGTGTTCTGAGGCACTTTACATGTTCTTCATAAGAAATATTTTATCACTCCATTGAAGTCAGTTCAGGTTCTCTGGAAATGATTCAGCCTTTGGGAAAGAAAAGTATTAATGTGCATGTTAAGGGAAAAGGGTTTCCCTTTATTTTGGAATTTGCTTGCCTCATGTAGCAAATAAGCCATTTTCAGATGCATTAAGACTCTGAAACTGATTTTCAGGGCTGACAGGTTAAGCAAAAAGATTTAAATTTAATGTTTCTTTTTTTTCTTTGTTTTAAATAGCACGGGATATGTGCATTTGCTCAGTTATAATTTGAGTGCCATGCATGTTTCAGGAGAGCAGAAGAATGAACTGTTTGAAATGATGATGATGGGGTAGCATTTTTTTAGCCAGTCATTTGTCTCAGTGTCTGAAATGTTTTGTTGCTGGTTTAAATGTTGGAGTTTACAGAAGTAACCTTTGCTTGGAAGTCTTAAATACTTCCAATGTGTTGTTTATTTGGCTCGTGAAGTTTGAGCACTGGTTTTTGTTTTAGCTACGAGTTTTGGCAGAGCACATTCTAACATATGTAGTCAGTCATAAACAAACTAGAGACCACTAATGTTTTAGTCCTGCAGCTGTATCAAAGTGTATAAGGTTAAAAATAAAACTTGAATGTCTGCCTGTGTGCTTTTGTCTTGGATCTGTGCTCTACTGAGACCTTCAAGATGCTCATACAAAATTTCTGTACCTTCTATCGTTAAAGCAGCGACTATCTGGAGTTTTTATGACTTTCAGCTTTTAATTGAGGAGGGGGCTTGCAGTTTTCTAGGCTTGGTTTGTGGCTGAAGACCAGCTCTGCACATCCAGACCTGCCCGAGTTGCGTTGCCCGCTCTCCAGAGCGAGTGGAGCTCCGGTGGTTTTTGCAGGATTTAATGTGGCTCCCTGGGGAGGGCAGGGATTTGGCAGGAGGCTGCCCTCCGGTAGCTGTGTGCTCTCCAAAGTCACGCCAGCTGGGTCATTTAGCAATCGGTTTTTGGAGTCTGCGGACAGGCCACAGAGGGGTGGGGATGGGGATGAGGTGCAGAGAAGAGGAGCCCCAAGATCAAGGGCTGTTCTTTCCAAGGCGGGTGCTGGGTCAGGTTGTCACCCCAAAGGGAGGGTCACAGGGGGGACAGTCCAGGTGGCCCCTGGCCGGAGTCAGCAGGAGGAGCCTTCCCACAGACAGAGGGGGTTAAAGGCTGTGCTTGAGCACAGCCACCCTCCTGTGCCTATTTCTGACCTGCCCTTCAGTCCCTCTCCTCTGATTTAGGTACCAAACCAGTGCCATTTTTCCTGCACCTGTCCAGAGCACTTCTGGTGTTGCTTCGGAAACAAATGCTGTCTTTGCCTCCCCACCATTGCAGTCATAACGCTGCAGTTTACTAATTATTATCTTTTTTATTATTTATGCATATTTCAGTTCATTTTCCTTAATACTTTATTTAGATTTTTAACATCCTAGTGATTCAAAGCCTCAGCTGGTTTTGTTTGGAACTGTTTCTTCCTCAGGCAGAAATCAGACCTGAAATGTATATTTCTAAAGTTTGTGAAGGAAAAGCTCTCTGGTAGCACTTCTGAGTTGTTGAGATTAGCTCTGAATTTCCAGATAATGTAATTTTCTTTTTTAAAAGAACTCCCCTCCCCCCTCCCCAGCAAGCCCCAAAGTATTCTTTGTGTGAATGTACTATATGATCTCTAATTATATGATCACATACCATTCCACAAATAGTGCAATACAATAGCATAGAATTATTTCTAGGATCTTGTAGAGGTCTATTCACCAGACTACCTTAAACCCTGAGCTTGCAAGTTGTTTTGTGTAAATCGACTCCTTTGCCTCCCAGAAGCCGTGTTTACTGTAGCTCTGCCTTAAAACCCAGGTTCAGAGCTTGTTATGGAATGAGGGCTTGGGATGTCAGCCTTGAAAGTTGCCATTCAACTGCTCTTATACAGCATGTGCATATTAAGTAGGATGGCAGAATAACAGTGGAATTGCTCACCTAGGTCTGCAGATGAATTACCATAATTAACTGCTTCTTCCCATGAATTGCACCTAACGAGGGCTGTGCTGTTGGCTGAAAATAAATTGCATAATGCATTGCTGTTGACTGAATTATTTACATACCTCAGAGAGGAGATGGTATAAAAAGGCTGCGGAATAAGTGCCGGACCATTATGAAAAAGAAATGTGGGGGGAGGGAATCACAGCTAGAACATGGTGTAGCCTGCCTTCTCCTGGGTCACCCAGGAGCTCTGTGTCCTGTTTGCAATACAGTGTGTGCCTCCATGGTTACATATTTATCACATTGCATTGCATAATGTATGTGTGGAGAAAGCAGAGTTAGATCTGTGCACACAGCCTTGGGCCTGCTCTTAAGAAGAGTGTCAGTGTGGTTATAAATTGCTAAAAATGACTTTTTTTTTTTTTCCCCTGCACAGTTGGTCCCAAAATACGTGAAGTCAAAAGCAGAGTGTGGCTTAACAAAATCAATTATAAACCAAACTGGACAATTTTTGAAATGTTTGCTGTTCTGTGTTTACCTGTGAAGTGTCCTTTGTGTGCCTGTTCAGGGTTTCTGGGGTGTATCCGTGGCCTGTTTTTCCCAACTTCTTATTTAGGCAAGCAGCATTTTTAAAAGAGCTGTATTTGGATGTGCTGCCCTGTTTTTGTCTTTGTGGGATCCTGTGCAGCCTTATTTATTGATATTTATTAGAAAAGATGGTTTGACTGTGTAGAGATTAGTTACACTAATTTACCAGAGGAGTCAGACAATAAGTACATGTGTGAGCTGCTCCTTGCACGAGCTTTGGCAACACCACATTAACTGCAGTGACAAACACGAGCTCAACCAGAGGTGGCCATTTGTGTTATAACTTTCCAAAACAGGGCTTGTCACTGCTTGTGTTTTCCATGGGTAAAAGCCAGCCTGGAATTGTAGACCTTGACTCCTACTTTCTTGGGGGTTTGCTTTGGTGGGGGACTTCAGCAGTCATTGACAAAACTTGAAAGTACTTGTTGTTCCTGTTGGTGGGGTTGTCCATCCCTCTGCCCATGGCTTGGGATGGGTGAAGGAAAATGCAAACGGGGTCATGGCCCCATCCCAGAAACCCAGTTGTTTGTGTGATCACTTCTGGTTACAGTCCCGCTGGAAATATGATTGCAATGGGGTAAAGCCTTGTAAAAACAACTAAGCTTGGGAAATCGAACCACATTTATTATTTTATAAGTGGGCCAAAACATTTCGTGATAAGGTTGGTATTGAGTAGGCTCCCTGCTCTTGCCAAATGAGCTGGAATAGGTCAGCTGCTGCGATAACAGCAACAAGGAAAGCCAGTCAGTTGTTTTTTTTACCTGCTAAAAATTTTTCTTGAAAAGCTTTATTTCCTGTTTGAGAACATGTGCTTGAAGTTTGGCAAAGATGTGACCTTTGTCAGCGCGGGATATTTTTGGTTTTCTTTTGTTTTGGGCTTGTTTTGTTGGGTTTTTTTATGTTGGTGGGGCTATTCTGTAAAACGTAAATCTGACATAAGAAAGCCTTATTTTTGTATTTCTAACATAACAGACTGCTCAGGCTAGTGAATCAATTAGTGCAGAGAGGTTATGTGTAATAATGTTAAGAAGCTGTAAGTGATAAAACATTAATTGATTTGTAAAGATAGTGGGATAAGCTTTGAAATAAAATATGTTAAAGTTCATCTAACATTTGTGACACAACAAAGTATGACAAAACATTTTTAAGGAACACTTTTTTTAGAGCTCTTTCAAACACTCTGCACAATACACTTCATAGCAATAACTGATGAGCAGTGCTGCAAATATGTCTTGTGCAGAACAGTGCCACAGATGACAAGTGGTTTTGTGTGTTTTTTTAATATTTTTTAAATAATTTTTTAATATTATTTTGTCTGCCCGATTTATGTTTTTAGAGAATGATCCACATTTAATTTATGGAAAGACATTGGAGATTTTCAAGTGAGGTTGCAGTGAAGAAAAAGGGGATCTGTTCATGGTTTTACAGTCGGTCAGAGACACAGTGAGTTCTGAAGGCACTGCTGAAGGACAGAGCCTTTCCTGTTGTACTTCTCCTGCTCTTGGTTGTCACTAAATTTTTGAGCTGTCATTAGGGGAGAGGGATGATCAGGAAGGACAGCAAAGACCTTGGAAACACTCTGCTGGGATCTGAAATCTGAACTGGGGTGTTTGTGAGTGTGTATTTTCTTTTTGAGGACTGGAAGAGGACACCAGGGCCTTGGGAGTGTAGGGGAATGGGAGCAGTTGCAGTAATTCTGGTAATTCTTTCTCTTTTGAGCACCAATTACTTGAATGTTTAAAGTTCAGTGCCTGCTTTAATTTGTGGGAACTTCACCAGCTTCCTAGTTCTGTTAACAGTGAACTGTTTTGGGATCCTTGGTGTGTCACAGGACGCTGCCACCTGGGGTGACACTTTGTGTTGCCTGTGGGACAGGGATCCATCGTTCTGGTCACCCAGCAGGGCTCAGTTGTGTTTGTGTGCAGTTAGAACCTGAGTGAAAAAAGGGTGCAGTGGGGAGTGGATACAGAGAGGTGAAAGTGTGCATGGAAATACTGAGGTACATTGCCCAGGGACAGGAATGATCATTTCAGTAACCTGTGGCATCACTATCTTGCAGTTTGTTTGGCTTTTTGGTTGGTTGGTTGGTTGTTGAGTTTCTTGTGCCTTACAGGCCAGTTTTAAGAGGGAGGTCGCAAAGGGAATAAATGGAAAAAAAATTGTGCAAAGCCTTGTGGCAGTGAGAACCTCTTATGAGGTATGAGTAGAAGAGGCAAGACTTTACATTTAGGACTTAATTATGGGTATGGAGCAGTTGTAAATTTGCAGGTGAGAAAATACTGTACTTTGCATCAGGCTTTCCAAGTCCCAGTTGAGCTAGAATGGAATTTGTCTTGGCTGACATCTGTTCCTTTCTGGAGTGATTGACTTTAGAGGAAGGCATGAAACTTTAATATGATTTCTATTTAGTTCAATCTGTCTCTTTCTTTGTATTTCCAAAACACACTTTATTTTATTAGATTCAAAAACGCAGGTTGCCTATACAAGCTGCTGGCTCCTTACATAAGTAATCATATGATAAATACAATTAGATTGAACTTCAGCAGCATTGAAACCACTTCCATAGGAAGCTGGCTGACTGCCCAGACGTCTGACGTCATTGTAGGAACCACACACTCAGTCTTGGACAAATGTCTTTGGCACTGTGAAAGTCACTGGGGTTGGGGATCTGAGTGGAAATAAGCTCTGAATTCTGAGTGTTTGTGGCTCATGCCATCTCCCTCCCATAACAGACCTTCCTGCAAGCCTCCAAATATCTGTGCTGTCTGCAGGCACAGGGAGGAGAGCACCAACCCTCAGCCATTCAGGATTCCTTCTTATATAGGGATGAGTTTCCACTCGGCCTTCCAAACTCCTGTGATGTGGTGTAATAATGTGGGATAAGGGCTTAGTGGTGGCCAACGTAATTCTTGGTAAACAGAGACGGGGGATGATGTCTCATTAAAAAATGTAGTGTGGCAATAGGAAAATCATGTTTGTTACCAGTTCTGGAGTTGTATAAATAGAGATGCGAGACATCTGCTGAGCGTTGCTGTGGTAGAAATACTGAAATCACGTTTACTCCAGTTAATAAATCCCGGAGCTGGGAAGGAAAGGAGCGCAGTCGGGGTAGAAGGAAGGGAAATTAAATGAGCAGTGGCAATGGAATGATGCGAGACTTTCTTGAATATGTTTTTGTGAGGAGGCAGTACAACAACATTGGATGCTGTAGGATTTTTTTCTTGTATACTTGTTAAAAGGACAGGACAGACTATGGAAATCTTGCATCAGGCATTAATTACACTTTTATTTAGGTGGTGAGTGCATTTTGGACTGGTGCAAGTGAGAGCTTCATCTGCAGAGCGGGTGTTGTCCCAGCAATGGGGAGCTCCCTGTGCTCTCAGGATGGGTGTAGGGGGATTCCCGACTTGTGGAAGGTTTTTTTTTTCCTCTTTACACAAGTGCAGGATTTGGTCTTGAAAGATTGTTAATAGTTATCACAGAGTGGTGGTTGGGTTTTTTGGTGGCCTTTTTTTTTTTGATTGGTTATTTTTTGTTTTTTGAACATTGAATGTGTCTCAATAAAATTCTGAAAATGAGAAAAAGAACTATTTTTGTGTATTGTAGTTCAAACTACTAAGGAACAGAGTCATAGTCTAGATTTAAATTGGAAAGTGAAAGTAATTTATTTCCTTTTAAACATGAACAGTCAAAATCCCAATATATTGAAGAGTGTTTTGAACCTACTTTCACTGGAAAATATAGACAGAAATCTCTCAGCATTGGTCACTGGTGACCTAAACAAGGTTATTGTGTCCCTGTGTGACACAGTAAGTGTTCTTGCAGGATCAATTGTTTTATTTATTGGAACAAGAATAAAATAGAAGATACAAGTGCCACTTAGTGTAGTTCCACAAATAGATGCAAGTATTTCTCTTTCTAGTAGCAGAGTTGGTTGAAATAAGGAGACATTTAGAAATTACATCATGTGTAGCTCAGGCTGGTTTGGCAGAGCTGTTATCACTGTTTTATTTTGTTTGGGTTTTCCCTGTTTGTTTGTTTTGTTCATTTATTTTGGTTCAGCAGACCTAATGTTTTCTTTGGTTTCACAGGTCTTGTCCTCAGTCCCTACTGCTCCATGTTTGCCTGCTCTATTTGTCTCTTGAAATTTGGAAGTTGTTCTATTGACCAGCACCTCTCTTTCATCTCATGAATTTGTATTCAGGATTTTTTGTTTGTTTAGCAAAAAAACTTAAAATAATGCTGTGCTGTTTCCTACTCAAACTCCTCTTTATTGCCTGAGCAAAGCTGGGTTTGATGGTGGCATTGTTACCTCAACACCTGTCCCTTCCCCCTCTCGTGTTGGCTCTCCTGATGGAAATCCATTCTTCATCCATTTCCAATTTAACAGCCAGCTCCCCAAAGCCATTCAGATTTATCCCAGTCTGGCACCAATTTCTACATTCTCACCCCACTGTTAGTATGATGATTTTCTTTAAGGTTACTCTTAGAAATTTTGTAATAAAAAATCAATTGTGAGCAGCTCAGGAGGAGCAGGATAAGTCTTTTTTTTTACCCCTGCATCATTCTGGTTTGAACTTCTTTATTTCAAAAGCTACATTTTTTTGCAATGTGTATTTTGAGGTGGAGAAATCGTAATATTTTGAATGTTGTCCAGATAGACCCAAAGCAGATTGGATGTGCCTTCATGTTCTGTGGACACCCATGTGTGTAAATAGAACAGTTGCATTTTGTTTAATTTAAATGGTGGAAATTATTGTAGTATTTAGTGAACTAACATGATTACTGGAATAGGGTGGTATGGGAAGACTGAGGGGGCTCCATTATTTATGGGCCAATTTTTATTTTGCTGTTCATTATATTGACTTAAAATTAATTCACTGTGAGGTTCCTATAAAATCGCTTTGCATGAAATAGTATTTATTTTGCCTTTTAATAAAACACCCCAACTCCTGTGATAGGCATGAAAATAATTGAAATAAATTATATGCAAATATTTATTTAAATAGTACAGAAATATAATGTGAGATGCAATTAAAGTGCCTGGACTCCCATCAGTCTCCCTAAGTGAAGTCCTCCTTTTAATGATGTTTTTCAGCTGCGTTTGCCTGTGCCCTGCTCTTGGACTGTTCTCTGTGAAGTCTGGTGGCCACTTGGGTCAACCAGAGTGACACTTTGCATTAGAAACATGACCTGGATTGTCTGTCTAGTGGTGCCATGCTGAGGATTTTGGGAGCACCTGGACAAGGGAATAAATGGAGCTGCCTGGATTTAAGGCCTTGGAGGGTTTGTGCCTGTCACTGCTGGGGTGAGGAAGCTGATGGACTCTGTCAGTGTCGGGCAGGGCTGCGGCTCCAGCCGCTGTGCTCAGTGAGAAGATGCCAAACTCGGAGTGTTGAGTGATGTTTGAGTTATGCAGTGAACTCCTGCTGGCATTTTGATACACAGGGAAGTAAGGAAGGCTCTTTAGGATCCTCACTGAAGCGAGACATTCAGCTGTTACCAGATCTGTGCCTTTCTCAGTTGTGTCCAGGTCCGGTTTCCTCGAATTGCTGTTTCCAGAAGCTCAAAATAATGCCTTTTTCTCGCCTGATATTAATCATCTTGCATGCACTGAAGTGTGGATCTGACTGTGACCCAGAACAATTTTAAATCAGACTTCGTGTCTTATGAAAAGAAGTGGCTCCCGGAGGAGGAAGGACTTCTGTTTCCATTTATCTCTTGTGAGGGTGAGCTGTGCTTCATAGTTTGAGATGTCCCGTCTTGTGTCGGCTTCCTCCGTGTCCCAGTTCGTGCTGACAATGCGACTGGCTTTGATCCCAGCCTTTACTGGGAGAAAGCCTTGTAATGGTTTGGGTGGTTTGTGGGACAGATCTGATAAGAGGCAGTTTCTGATGTTCTGTCAGCAGGTCAGGCAGGAATTGACAGAAATAAAACCGGAGAACGTTTTAAACTTGGAGAGGGGAAGGTATAATCGAAGGGAAGACGGCTCATGGGAAGAATTGAATTGGCTTTGGGAACAGCCCTGGAGCAAGAAACTATTGAAGTAAAGGCTGTGAAGATTGATCTTTTGGGGGTTATTGCTGGAGGGTATGTGAAACATTTTGCTTTCATTAAAATAAATTGTATTTGAGTGTTTTCTTACTGGTACCTTATCTACACCACAATTGGAGGAAGTTTGTTTTCATCCTCTTGGATTGCTGTGGGTGTGTCTGTTTAATAGCCAGTTTCAGGGTTTTTTTAGTTGGAATGAATGGTCCAGGATGGTTATTTAAATAACAGGTTTCAGATTGGGAAGGGAAAGGTAAATTCTCAGCACTGTTTGCTCACAGTGGACTCAACTATGAGAACAGCATTTAATGGTTTCATTGAAAACTGTCGAGAGCTACGGGAATATTTGCTTAAATTAATTCACCTCATTAATTTCTAGATGACATTGGATAGTGTGATATACAGGCTACACTGTAGTTCCACCTTTAGGTGTGGACTGGTGGGTTTTTAAAGCATGATTTTCCCCATAAGAGGCAGTGTGTAATATTGGTTGCCCATTTGTCAGAATTTTAGGCAATCTGTAAGGCAAAGTTGCTCTTGTAGAGGAGTCTATTTCTGGAGTGTGTTCTGGCGAAAGTAAGTTGGAGTGGCAATTTTTGTTTATATTCTGAAGGCTTTCTTACTATCCTCATCTTTGAGCTGGACAGAGTGGTTACATGGTAAGAGAAAATATGTAACCCTGTTTGGGAGCCGATGTGTTGCATTATTCAGCAGCAGCCTCTGTCCAGTTCAATGTGATATTGACAGCTGCAGAACCACACTTCGATATATTGAAGGTTAAAATATGTGTGTGTTTGTGGGAGAGCATTTCTAGTATATGATATTTATATTCATCACAGGCTGTTTGTCATGTATCTGTCTCCTTTCAGACCTAGATAATCACACCTGTGGTCCTGCAGAGAACCTGTGGTCAGAGTTGTACTTCTGTGCAAAGGCAAGAGGTTTTTGTGTGTGGTCTTCCCCCAGAAAGGTGGAAACAGGCTTACATGGAAATGGGTGCAGATCCAGAGCCTGCAATATGATCTTGTGTTATCCTGGTCACCTGCCATGGCAGTTTGACCTCCTTAGTTTCACCTTTCATTTAGGAAATTTGGGGTTTTATGGCACTAGTGAAAGCAAAAACTCAGGAGGCCATGCTGAATGGCTGCAGTTATTTGAGGAAAATTCAGATGAAATTTACCTTCCTTTCTCAGCTATTAGGAACGCAAGAATTAAGACAAATTAAGACCAAATTTATTGTCACCTTGTTAGCCCTAACTGAAAGTTTTCATTTCAGAGGGAAGAGGATGTGTCAGTTTACCCCATGAATTTAGAAAAGAGAAGTGTGGTAATGAGGAGAGAGACTCCAAATCTTTGGGTAGTTCAGTGCAGCACATGATGTGATGTTTGTGTGAAGGGGACTGAGTCAATTCTCCTTGCCTGTGATGTCTTGTGCAGCTGTGTGTGGTTGGATTTGGGGCAGGATGTGTTCTTGATCAGCAGTGACTTTCTGTTGCATTTTATTGAGCTGTGTGTTCCTGGAAATGATAAGCTTTGAGTGGCAGTGGGAGATTCTGGTATGTTTTCATTGTCCTGAGCAACATCTGTGGACAGCTGTGCAGTTCCAGAGGGCAGGTATTTAAGAACCCCAGATCTGTCTGTGGCAGCTGAGGCTTCCATCAGTAGTTGTCCTTAGCATGTGGCCAGATGGAAAATGACAATCCCATTCAGTCTGACATGGAGACTTAGATGAGTTACCAAAATTACCTAAAAACCCAAACAAGACTAGCTTTAGGCCAGAGCAATATTAATCCTAATTCATGCTAATAGACAAATGTGGGGGTTTTTTTAAATTGTGCTTTCTGACTCTTGTTTCCAGGATATTGGCAAGGGCATGGCATGACCAATACACTGCCTTTGGAGGAGCTGTAGAGTCTGATCAGACATGTTGTGTGTCACATCACAGCTGCTTCTTTTGGGCTTTTTTTGTGCAAATTCAATCTGGCAGCATGATTTTGTACCAGCCTCTCCTGTGTGTGGTAGTTTGCTGTGGTCTTTCATGTTTGGCTGAAGGAGCACTTGGACCTGGTTCAGCTGGAGGTCTTGGTGTGGTTGCAAAGACAATGGGGAAAGGTTCACATTTGTGACAGAAACCTCAGACAATATTTACCATTGTAAGAATTTCCAATTACTGTGGTGTGAAATGTGAGGAGAAATGATTTCTGGTAACCCAGTACTGGAATAAGACTGTATTTTTCTCTAGCCATTCAGGCTTCAGGCATGAAAGGAAAAAGCATGTTGAAGTTTGTCCTTGCAGTCCTGCTAAGGTGGACCAAGCTGTTGCTGTGGGTTTGTGTTATTCATGAGGGTGCTGGATGAAGTGTATTTTACAGCCACAACCATGTGTACAGCAGGGTACAGTGCCTTTGTGTAGTCCATGGTCCCAGGCTGTAAAACTCCAGACTCCTGTGGATACTTGGTGTCCTCTGAAACTTCACAACAGCTGAAACAACTTCCATTAAACTTGTGGATAAGTGAGAGGGAGTTTGCTTAATAAAGGAACAAACTCCACCGTGTTTTCTGAATAGGAGGGTGCAGTTAAGGTAATTTTAAAGAAATGAGAGCTATTTTATGTGAGTGGCAGACTCTTGCATCTCCATATGATTTCCTCATTGGATCCCCTGTTGGCAGTTCACAATCTGTCCTTCAGGCTTGCACTTACTGGGCGAGTGTTCACTGCATTTTCTCCTCCTATCTACCACAGGTGCTTATTTGCTCCTCTCTAGCCTGTGGCACTTACAGGTTTGCTTCTGGAGTGAGGAAATGAGGAGTCATTAAAACAGAGGAAACTCAAAACTAGGTTGCTTCAGGCAGCTTATTGCAAGGTTGTTTAGTGTTATTTTTTTTCTGAATAGCAGAACAAAGCCACAAGAGTGCAAACGTTTTAAAGGCATTTTCTTCACTGCTGTGACTTGTTTATTTCTTTCTGTATTATTTTTGTTTTTAATTTCCCCCCCCCCCTCTTCTGTTACATTATGCAGTTTCTGGGTTGTTGCCTTGTCATGGCGACTGCTTTCGTGGAGATGAAAATAGTAACCTGAGCAATACCTTGTGCCAGGTGTGGCACTGATACCTTCTGGGAAGGGCAGTGTGTCCCCCAGTGGTGTCTGCTGGGCTGTGCTGGCTGCTGGTGACACCACTGGGAAGCAAACTGTGCCCAGTATGGGAGCAGGCAGAGCCAGCCCCACCCTGCAGCCCTTGGCATCAGAGGAGCTCGAGGTGATTCCCCCATGGAATGTCTGGGGACGTTGGGGGTCAGGAGCAATTTTTTTGGAGTGTTCTACCTGTTTGAGGCTGCAAGGCTTGGCTTTGGGAGGGAGAAGAAAGTGTCAAGACCTTGGGGGTATCAGGCACTTGGGGTGGCAAAATTTGAGAACAAAGAGGGTGGTAGCAAAGGCCTGGGAGGAAAAATGGCTGGAAAGTGTCAAGGCAGCAGACAGAGGTGGCAGAGGGTGAGTAGCTGGCAGAGGAGAAGCTTGTTTCAAAATGACTGGGACCATTTGGTTTATGTTAACACATTCGACTTCACAGTTTGGGAGGAGTGCAAATAAACTAGGTCATCTCATGCAAGCCTTGTTAAGAGAAACATGAAAAAAATAGCTAAGTGTAGTAAGAGAAACTGTATGGGAAATGCCGAGGATAAAATTGTTTGAATGATTTTATAATTTCTGAAATGATTATTTTTATTGGATGTGCAATGTTAACTTAGCGAGGCAGTGTGGATTTTATTTTCCCTGCTGCTACAGTTAATGATTATCTTGCTTCTTTTGGAGACTGAAAAATAACAGTGGTCGAGCGTGGCTGGGCCTTTGGAAATATCTGTGACTCAGTAGGCAGTGGTTCTGTAAACAGATGTGAGACATCTCAGAGAAGGACATAAAATTATTTAACCATAAAGCACTGAAACCATAGAACCTTTCAGTGTGTTTACCAAAGTCCTTACAGGTTCACATTCAAAGGAAATGAAACCACTACTAGAGAATCTCATTAATTTGTGTTTCAGTCAGCTTCAAATCTATACCAAAAATGCATTTCCTGACTTAAAAATATGAATTTATTGGCACACCACTGCTGTGCTGTGGGTATCATGGGGAAGTTACTCATCTAGTGAATTAATGGAGGTATGTGTGTTGAACTTCCTTACACAGCCATTCCCTTTTGCTGCCTATAGCAGGAACTGATCACTTTTTTCCTGCTGTTGCAGAATAAGGAATTGGACCAGAGGCAGATGAGGCTCTAACAAAGTTGTGTTAGAGCTGCTGCCCAAGTGCAGAGGAACCAGGTCTGTGGCTTCCCTGCAGGTTTCTGGTTCGTCACAGCTGCCTCGTCATCCTCAGTGAAGTTCAGCCCCTTGAGGAAAAAATCTAATTCATTTTTCATGGTAGTGAGATAAGCTGTGGAGACTGAATAACCAGAGCAGCCAGGGCAGGATTTGACAGTCCTCAGTATCCCTTGGTGTCCTTTCCCTTCTGCTGCCATGGGTGATAGGGAACATCTCTTTTCCTGGCAGCAGAGATTAGTAGTGCTGACAACTTTCTTTGTACACTGGACTCAGCATCTAATGTCCTTGAGGTAGAACAGTTCCAGAAGCCTGTCCTGCTAATGAGAAAACAAACTGATTCCTTTTTAAGTCTTTACTAGAAACTTGGTGGAGTGTCTGCTCGGGTTCACAAGTCAGGTCATCTTCACAGTCAGAATCAGCAGTGGAAAAGTTTCATTAAACAGTCGAATAGTCTCCAGATTAGGTGTCAGGAACCCATTAACAGCTGAGGGAGGTGATGGGAGAGGCTTGGAAATGGGGAGCACTGTGGTGAAAGTAATCAGGGAATGATTGCTGTTACTCGAATCCAAAGACTAAAGGCATCAAATGAAACTAAGAAGTGATATCCAAAATAAACACAGTTAGATTTTTTTTTACTAGAATATTCCCGCAGAATTCTTTGCCTCAGAACATGGTAATGCTAAAAGTTTATGAGAATTCAGAATGCCATTATATATTCATGGAATAAAAATTCACCTGGAGCTATTGAACACAGTTTTTGAGCTGACATGGAAAAGGAGACTTTTGAAAAGATATTGAAAAGAGACTTGTGAATTTGGGAGCAGCTCTCATAATGAGCACTGTGTGAGAAAGCATGCTGATGCTCATCAGAAAATACATCAAGTGCATCATTAGCCATTTGGAAGGAGCTGAAGTTGGCTCTTTGGTACCAAATCAGTGATAAGCAAAGTGCAAAGGGCCCTTCTTGGCTATTAAAAGAGAAGCCTGGTAAATGTGTTATGTTTGAGGCATTAGAAGGTGAAGCTGGGTAAGGAGTACAGTGAGATGTGGCAAGACAAAAGGCAGTCATCCTTTTACAAGGACTTTAAGTGGATCTGACTGGGGCAAGCTTGATTCTGCCAGGACCAGCACAAGCTCGGGTGTGAGGTAATGAAGAACTTGAATTGTATGGGTGGACAGAATAGGCTGTGTTTTACAAGTGCTAAGCAGAAAGAATTGCAAAATTTAGATATAACCTAGTTAAATCTATAATCTACATAAAAATAGAGGCATACAGACCTTAAAGTGTGGGGTTTTGAGTGGCATTTTGCATCTTGTATATCTGTTGAAAATGTACATGTTGAAAATGTACTGTCACAGTCTCTAAGCCTATGAAAACACTTTCAAAATAAGAGTACTTCTGTTTTTTAATGACATTTACTTAAGTATGAGGAGTCCTGGAGTGTGCATTGAGACTTGCAGAAGTAAAATGGTCCTGCTTTTCTTTGTGATTATTTAAGGAATAGATGCTCTGATGCACAGGCTCAGTTAAGGGGATTCTTTGAAGAGCAGTGGAAATGTAATGATGGTGTGTGTCAGCCTTCCAGCTGATATTCCAACTCTGTGCTTTAATTAATCTTTTTTTTCTTCCAAAGTGATCACTGCATGAGGTTGTGGTTACTCTAATGCAAAGACTAAAGGCATCACATGAAAACAAAGTGATGTCCAAAATAAACACAGTTAGGTATTTTTTTCCTAGAATATTCCTGGAATCTGCCAAGTATTGCTCAGGTACATGTCATAGGGTCTTTTTTTAAACCTTAATTTCTGAATGTTTAAGACTTTTTTCTTTTTTTTTTTTTTTTAACCGTGGGAAGAAATGTTACACTGAGACATTTAGCTGAAGAGAGGAATTTTGCAGGTATTTGAAATTTCTAGCAGCACTGTAAACATCACCCTGCCAAATTAAATTTTAACCTCAGGATGGGATTTAAACCTTAATTTTTAAGATGATTTCTTTTAACAACTCTGATTTTTTATCTATATAAATGAAGCCTTGTGCTCATAACAATTAAAGTACAACCACGCTGAACTACAAGTTGCATGGTAAATGTGACATCTTTGAATTTTAGGAGGTGGGATGAGTTGAAAACAGTACTGCTGTTCAGATTTGTGAAGATAGGCATGTTAAAGTTTCTTGCCTCTTTCTTCCCCCCAGATGCTCACAGTTTAACCTCCAACTTTCTCTCTGTGCAGCTGCTGTTCCTTTTCCTGGAAATGATGACTTTGGGGGAGCACTGGTTACAGTGTGGGTGCACGTCCTTAGGGGCTGTGGTGTGTAGGGGAAATGAAGCTGAGCTCTATCTCTCCCTACCATGCTTTGTTTTTCATGTCTTGAAAATATGCTTCTGTATAAAATATTTAAAAGTGTTTGTGCCTGTGTTCATATGTATAAAATACAGTGTTTATATGAACGTGCTTCTCGGGTAGATGTGCTTTGGTTTAGGTTAGAAATAGCAATTATGTGCTCACAAATTGCCTGTTACATATGCCCAGTATACTATTTTTCCAGTGAATTTGTAACAGTTTGCTCAGTTCCAAGCCCGTGTGAGCGTGTGCTGCCTGTCCAACACACTCTGTTTTTTATGTGGAAATAAATTAATTTGGTTTTGTATGTTAAGGACTGTATTAATGAAAACTCAGTCACATGTATTTATGGGACTTTGCAGTGGCTTGAGTTTTAAGATGCTTGATAATAAGTTAGAATTAAATACAAGCTCAAGGAGCTCGTTTGGCAAATAAGCAGAGATGCTCATTGCACTCATCGTGTGGCACTTTCATGCATAGTGTTTACTTTAGCAGCATGCACTGCAGAATGTGCCCCTTAAAGTGCCAATTGTGGCTTAATTATAGACACAGGAATCACAATTTTAAGTTGTTTTGCTGAAGGCTCTGCACTGGCTCTCTCTGAAGACAAAGTGCACGTTTTGGGAACAAAAAAAAAAAATCCACAGCTGGCAATACCTGCTGGGCATGGACACGCTGGCATCGTGCTCTCTACCAGGGCTGCTTTACTTTATGAAATAACTGGCAAAACCATGTTATTAAGGTTTCACAGGCAAATATTCCAAAGGTAGTAAATAGACACAATAAACCATTGTAGGATCAAGATATCCAGCAAGTACAAACCACTCCTGGCTAATGCTTGGCTTGACACCAGTGAGGACCTGAAGGCTCTTCCCAGCAGAGTAGTTCCCAGCCCAGGGTGATGCAAGGGCCCTTCCTTCCCTGGAGCAACACTTGGCACTTGTCCTTGTGGAATTGCAGTGGATTCCTGGTCCCTCTGGACGGCAGCCCTGCCTCCAAGCACAGCTGCTGGTTGCCCTCAAACTGGTGTTACCTACAAGTAGATGGGAGTGCACTCCCAGTTTTTCTCTGGGTCATTGATAGGTCGGGTCCCAGGAGTGATGGCTGCAGTATCCCACGTGTTACTGGCCTCCAGGTCACCACAGAATTGTAGAATGGTTTGGGTTGGAAGGGACCTTAAAGATGATCTCATTCATTCCACCTCCCTGCCATGGGCAGGGACACTTTCCCCTATCCCAGGTTGCTCTGAGCCCTGTCCAATCTGGCCTTGAACACTTCCAGGGGTGGGGCATCCACAGGTTCCCCGGACAACCTGTGCCAATGTCTGACCATGCCCACAGTAAAGAATTTCTTCCACATATCTAATCTAAACCTGCCCTCTGTCAGTTTAAAGCCATTCCCCCTTGCCCTCTACAAAGTCCCGCCCTGGTACTTTTTGTAGACTCTCTTGAGATACTAGAAGGTGCTGTAAGGTCTCCCCAAGCCTTTTTCTTCTCCAGACTGAACAACCCCAGCTCCTTCTGTCTTCATAGCAAAGGTGCTCCAGCCCTCTAAGTATTTTTGTGGCCTCCTCTCAGTAGCTGAAGAGCCCATTAACCACTGCCGATGGAGCCCAATTATCCAACCATGTTTCTGCTGACAACATCCCAGATTGGATATGTGGATGTTATGGCAGGTGGTGTCAAGCCTTGTTAAAGTTGGGGTAGTAGCTTCTGCTGCTCTCCCGTTCTAAGTCGAAAAACACAGCAGAAAACCTGCCTTTGTGCAGCCATGGAGGACCCCTCAGTCTCCACCAGCTCTGTGACATGACAGTGGCCTTGCTGTGACCTTGGCTCTGCACCCTTGGACATGGCCCATCTGCTCCCAGGGGTCAGGGTGTATCAAATAATCCCTGATATGAGCCTCAGCCTTATCTCCCATCTGCTGTCACTAAATCATCCACCTCCTTCAGCACCAGGCCTGCTTTTTCCCCCTGTTTAGCCTTTTACTGTTATTTGCAGCATTAAACGTCAAACTATTTTCTGAGCGTTTCCATGAAATGTTGATTTGAAAAGTTATGGTTTATCGGTGAAATGTGTAATGCACAGTGTGTGCTACACCCCAATTATATGTGCATTAAGTGTTCCCATAAGAAGTCTAAACTGAATTTTGCAAATTTTTATTTAATTATAGACTTATATTTCAGGATGTATTAGGCCACCCACTAAATGTGAGGGCGTTCTAGATTGCTCCCAAAGAGCTACTGGTTGCTTCAGGAAAACTTTGTACTTTGCCATCAACCTGATCAAGTTTACAGGAAATTTTCCTACAAAAATGACAGCAGCTCTTACTTTGACTTTGCTGTCTTACCTGATAATTTAATTTTAAAAACATAAAATTTAGTATTTGAAGTAGCTTTTAAGGACAACTATAGATATTTTTCATTTTTATTTAATGCAAGTGTTTTGACTGTGTATGAATGTGTGCATTTGTGTACTGCATAGAAAAATGCTCAGCATTTGTGCTTTTCATCCATTTTATTGTTGTGAAAAAAAAACCCCTGTATGTCTGGCCAGAGCAGAATTTTAATGTAAACCTAATGCAGTGTCCTCATTTGTATGGGTTGCTGCAACTGGAATTTTTCAAATGCATAATGTGGTGGTCATGATAATGTGTTTACAGAGTGTAAAATTTGAGCTTGAATTATGATTACTAAAATAATTGATCATCAGCATTTGTGCTTTGCATAAGAAGAGTTCAAGAAAGCTGAATATTAAATAAACAGCGTGTTGGATGAACAGCATTTGTCTTTCCTCACAACTCATCAAAGAAACAAAAACTAAGAGAAGAGCATGTATTCTTATTGCCAATTACTGTCCAAGGGAGGATAATGATACAATCTTTATGACCTGCTAGAACTGTATGCTTAAAATAAATTTCCCATTACATTCCTCTCAGTGTTAAAATACAGTCTTTCTACCAGCAGATAAGTTGTTCTAAAAATAAAAACCAGAAAGGTCTCTCATACATGGTTGCTGGTTATTAAATAATGTGCACTCTCTCCATCCCTTCCCAGCAGTCTCTCCTGGTTTCTCCAAAGGCTTTAGGAGCTCTTGCAGGAGCTCAAGGAGCTGGTAGATGCAGGAGGTGAATGAACAAAATTGAAGTCTTCACCTTAGAAATTCTCACTTGTTTTGAATCATCTTGCAAATGAGGAGAAATGTATAGAATCTGTTTGTTTCAAAACAATATGTACACTGTACCTCTGATAGCTACAGCAAAGCATTCAAGACATCAAAAGGGATCTTTCTTTTATGGGAATTTTTATGTCCTGTAAGTAAAATCATTAGAGAAATTGTCAGGATTTAGAGGTACCTATTTAATTCGTGGGAGTCAATAGTGCATTCAGTGTTTGATCAACCTGTAATCTGGGAATGTAATCTTTTGGAGAGGCAGCCAAAGTGCTCTGTAGCGTGGGTGGGCCAGGGAGAGAAGGATGGAATAAACAGCTCTGGTCGGGAGTGGGGAAGCACAATGAGCCTCGTGCTTTGTTTTGCTGTGGTGCTTTTCCTGCTCAGAACAACTGATGCTGTCTGGGGGCTGGAGCCATCGACAGTGCACTCGGTGGAAATCTTTTAGGAGATGATGCATTAGTCTCACAGAGATGTTTACACCCCCGTGTCTTTATTTTCCTGGAACACTGTGGTCTGGAAGTGTGGGAGGGATGTAGCTGCCACAGAGACAACAGGTTGCAGGTGGGGGATGTCTGTAGCGTGGCAAAGGTGAGAAGAATACATTTTTTTTTTTTTCTTTTGGACAGCGAGCCCCCTGCCCCTTTGGCATCCTAGTTGTCTGCAGATGGTAATTTACACTGTCTCTTAGCTGCAAGATATTTTTTGTTCAGCAAATTATTCGTGTTTGTTTGCAGTCGATCATTTTTGTTTAATAGCATTTTCTGTTCCACGGCACAGCAGTGTCCTGGGAAGAAAAGGATTTTCTCCCGGTGCTCTAATGAGTTGTTTTCTTAGCTCTCCCAAATGGTGTCCCATTCTTAGAAACAGTCCAGTGAGTGTCCTTGTGGTGTGGATGTGCCATCAGGGTTTGGCAGATCCCTTCTGCCTTGTTTGGAAGTTCTTCAGGCAGTGACCTGAATAAAAGTGAATCCGACAGCAAGCTGATGGAGCCAGAGTGGGAATGAGGTGCCAATCCCAGCCTTGTGGATCCTTCTGCACACTCTGCTCCAGGATCCTGAGCTCAGTTGCTTCACAGAAGGAATGACTCGGCAGAACGTGAATCCCCAGTGTCTCCAAACCAGGAATGTGCTGAAATGAGATTTTTTTTTTTGGTGCTGTGATCTAAAGAATTTTTTTTTTTTCCAGTGAAATCCCTCCAAAACCAGCAGAAAGGGTTGTATCTGCTGATCAAAGGGTGCTGCCCTCTTCCTTTGGCATCTCCAACCAGTGATACTCAATGCAAAGGGAATTTTCAGAAAGCCCTTTCAAAATTAATGACAGGAAAAAAGCCCAGAGATAAATCCTTAGAGATCCCATTCCTTTAATAAAAATTTTTCTTGAAAAGAAAAACATCTGAATGCCCACTAGAAGAGAATGTCATACATTTTTTTCACCACATTCCCTATTTGAAGATATGGAAGGTTTAGAAATTCTTGATTTATAACCTGTTCTGTTTCTTGTTTGAAGATCTGTTTGATTTATCTCAGTATTTGCTACCATACAGTTTACCATATTAAAAAAAATATTGATTTCTACACTTTAGATTGTTATGGGTTTTATTGATCTTTTAGGGTCTTTCATGGTTTTGAAGTGTGTAAGACAGTGAAATGTAATTCTGAGGGGGGTTTCTGAGGTTTCTTTTTTTATAATGTATATATTTTATTATTGATTCCTCATTTGCTACTGTACAAATGGGAACAACTTTATTATTCTTCTGATATTGCTTGTAGTTAAAATCAGCTCTTTTGATCTAGTGGTGTTTCTTACTGATGTTCCAGGAGGGATGCAGAGGAGGAACTGTAAAATAACTGAATTGTCACTGAGCTGAGATTTTTTTGATACCCAATGAGAACTTTTGGGGAACCCTCACCTGCAGGAGCCAAGTGTGGCACTGCTGCATGTGAATTACAGAAGTGAAGTGCAAAAAGCTTAGTTTTGGATGCATAGTGGATACAAAAATAATTGCAGGCACAACTAAGATACGTGACTTTTTGTGGCAGCTGCCCTCTTACTCTCTCTTTCAGTGTAGTTGCTTGAAGATTTCTGTATTGTGGATACAATTTTGTGGTTTATTTAAGTATGTTTGCTGGTTTAGAATTAAATGATAAAGCTAAACTTTTTTAAAAAAATCCAAACATAAACACCA
>VYZS01010838.1:19962-31563 GCA_013400695.1 Neodrepanis coruscans | reverse complement strand
AGCCACGTATATGTCTCATCATGAGGTCAAATACTTATGTCCTTAAAAGCTTTTAATAAAAAAAAAATACACTGTAAATGTAGTGTATATTGCAAATATTGAAAAGTATAAAGTTCTGCCACTTCTTGTAGTATTCACAGATTTTTAAAAATGCTTGTGCGTGTGGGTGTGTGTATGTGTGAAAGTAGTTTTTGTTGGTTGTTTTTTTTAAACTAGAACGAAGATGCACAGTTCAATTTTACTGCCCCCAGTGTGCATTAGAACTGGTACATGAATTTTTGTGGTACTAAGTGGGGCTTCGTGTTAAGTGCCTACTAGAGATGCACTGTGGGTTTTTCCCTCTATGGAAAACACTTATGCCAAGCTTTGTTTGTTCAATATATATCATATTTATCTCAGTGAGTTAGCTTCCTCTGCTTACAGCTTTTTATAATTCTCTTCGCCAGCAAAATGGAACTAATTTTTTTCCAAAGTACATAACTGTAAGTACCACATCAACTGAATTGCATTTATTTTTTGAAGATCTTTGCTAGTATAGTATAGTACCAATATTTATTTTTTGAANCAATAGAATTAATTTGTAAACACTGCCAGAATATTTTCTAGCTGGTTTGTAATTTTTTAAGAGTTTTTTTAGATGTGGATCTGTAAATAAAATTGTAGTATTTAAAGTTTTCGTCTTGTGGAAGAGGAAAGTAAAAGTTGTGTGAGCATGAAGATTTGTGAGACAAAGGGGCACTTTTGCAAGGGAAGAGAAAATGAAGACTAACGCAGACCATCTTTTTTTTTTTTTTTTTTTAAAAATTAAACACTTGTCCCAATGTGCATGGGCAAATTACTAATCTAATTTAGCTTTGCATTGTATGCTAGTTTAAAAAAAATCAAAAACAAACCTCTGTAAAATACTGTAAAAAAAGAAGAAAAAAACAACAAAAAAAGCTTTTATGGTGAGTTTTGTAAATAGATTTATTAAAGGGTGACCTGTTCTCTAGCTGTGATCTTACCACTTCAAATGGATGTAATTTGAATAAATTTTGTATGGTAATGAATCAATAAAAAGGAATTTTTAAAAAAGTTTAGATTTGTATACAGCTGTTTAAATTCTTCATACTCTTGTTGCCTATCATGCTGTTTCTTGAAACCTGTTACTATTTTCATTAGTGCTCACACTCATTTGACATCAGATAGTTTCCATCCCATTTTTTTATTATGCCAACAATAAGTTCAGCAGGGTTTTTTTTTTAAGCCAGAGTGAAACAAGAATAAAAGACACATGTAAAGAGACACAGTAGGAGATCCAGAGATTGGGATAACACGAGTTTATTTTTATTTATCCCGTCTCCTCCCATATGAATTAGAAACAGACTTCTTGAAAACTTCGTAGAAATCATGTTATTCTAGTATTAAAAAAGCAGTTCAAAATTATGAAAGTAGTTCTGCTTAGCCTTCCTACTGATAATTCTCCAAAAGCTTCCTAATAGTAGCTTTGTTTTCTGGAGTCACCTCCAACAGCCTTGTGCGCATTTACAAACTCCCTTTCTGCTGCTGCACTTTTCCTAGATACATGGTCATTCACCATGAATTGAAAAAAAAAAAACTTGGGATAATAAAATCACAGTAATATCGTTGATTAATTAAATGTTGTGCTTCTGAGCAAGCCATATGTGTCTTATCAACTTCCTGCACACTAGGAAAAGGCTACTGTTTTCTCTGTGCACCTGTACATAGTCCAACTTCTGCACATAGCAGTACTGAAAGGAAGACTAGAAAGATCCTCTCTATTCCTAAGAAATAATAAAGAAGGGCTGCAGGACTGTGCTCTCTGATCAACTTTTGAAGCAGAGGTGGCAGTAAATCTTGGTCTGTCCTATCTGCCGTAGCTCCCTGGCCTCTCAGTTTCTCTCTTCCACAGCTGCCATGAGGACTTTTTATTTGCTCCTAGAACCTGCTACTGACTGCCAGTTTTCATGTCATTTTCTCTCTCCTTCCTTCTGCTTTTTATGCCTGCTTTGAGAACATGGGATGTTCTGAGGTGCAGGATAAAAAGTCAGCCAGTTAAATTACTTAATTCTGCACCTCTGAGCTGGCATTGTGTACCTCAACATTATGCAATGTACAAGTATTAGTTTCAGGGATGTTTTGGGGCCTGTTTAGTTTTGGTCCTCTATGCTTTATTCCTTGGCTGCCAGCAGATGGAAAAGGTTTTGGAGAAATCTGTCAAAACTGGCCTGAACGATAGGCAACTATTTATTCCTTTACACACAGGAAAGGAGTATTTTTTAAAAAAGGGAAAAAAAAGGGTGGGGGTGTGTGTGTGTGTGTGCTCTTAAGCCTACTGTGAGAACTTACCACTTTCAAATAACAAGACACTGTCACTTTCTGTTCTTTTTGGCTTACGCCTGAAAGTAAATGACACCATGGTCTTGATGCAGATGTGAACATTTTTGTTGTAGAAAGGAAGTATGAAGGATGGGTAAGCTACATTTTGTAGCACAAGATGATGCTACATGTTTAGAAGCAGAAATTTAGCAGTCTATCTATTTTTTTCTCTGTATATTACAGAGTTAATGCACAATGCCATTAGTGTTCCTGGATCCAACAATGCTCAAGATTAAGTGAACCAAGAGCTCGTGTAGCAGAGTAAATGGAATGATATTAACAAAGGCATAAACAAGCAGAATTCATCTCCCTATTCTGCTTTTCTTGCTGAAGCAAGATCTGCCTGGATATTATTCTACAGCTAAACAATTATCAGGAGAATGCTTTGCTTTTTTTTAAGTCTTGGAGTTTCTTAACCCGCTATTTTCTTTCTACAGCTTGACAGGAAGAAAGTGTCATATGCAACAGGAAAAAATTGATTGTTGCTAATTCTGAGTGGTACAGAATGTTGCTTACAAATAACCAGTCAGATTCTCCTAAATTTCAAGAATAGGGTGAGAAAAAGTCTAATTTCTTTTATCTATTCTAGGACTCTGCACTTTCTCTGAATACTTTCCCACTTATTTCCACCCAGAACTGCATGTTACCACAGAATAAGGCTGCCATATTAAAGTTGAGCCCTCACCTCCCTGGCTGCTTCCCTTTCCCGAGGATTGTATCTGAGATGCTCTAAAATAGCTACGGATGTATCTCCTGCTAACCACAAGCTGTATTTGAGCCTTGTATTTTATTTTCCCAGTAGTTTTTGTATTTTCCAACTACCTACTCCTGGAAAACCTGTAACAACTTAAGACGGCAACACAGCACAAGGCTGATATCTTTGAGTCTACTAGACCCAAAGAGAAGGAACTAAGTTATGCAGGCAACCTGAAAAAGATTTTTTCTAAAACTGTTCTTTGGACATTCAGGGAACTGGAACACGTATGCTGCCGGTCTACTGACAGTTGTAGTGCCAGGCACTGCCACTCAAACACTGGTTTTCCCAGGTAGGTATAGAAAAACTTTCTTCCTGCGATCAGGAGGAGGTAAGGAATCATCTGCTTCCTTTGTCTACCTGCAGTCTTCATGCAGTGCAGCTTTATTTGTTACTATGAATGTGCTACAAAGCAATTCAGATTTCTGAGCTTCAAAAGCACTGAAAGGGTGCCTTTCCATGTTGTGGCTACATCCTAGGACTGAACAGGATTGTGCTGGCACAAGGACTGCTTGATATTATGAATTCTTGGCAGTGGGACAAAATAAGGGCTCTGCCGGATCATGCTGAAACTGATCAGTGTGGCCTATTTATGTCACTAGGTATGGGTCTCATGGGTTTTTTCCTGCCTGGGAGCTGCTACTGGAGATCACTGCCTCCCCTTAAAGAGCAGCTTTTTCAGTCTTGGCTGTTTGGAGATTTTTGGTTGTGTCTTGCAGATTATCTGTGCTTCGCTCTTTTAGTCAGCCCTAAACCAGCACTGGTGTCTGCTAAGCTGGGTTTAAGTGGACAGGTAACACTTGTCTAGCCAGGACAGCTGTGGGGTAGTGCAGTGCAGTGCTCTCAGAATAAAGAAGTTGAATTCAAGGACTGCATATGAAATGCTGAGAAAACTGAATATGGGAAGCTGAAAAGGCAAAAGGAAGAGCATCACAAACCTTAACAGGAAGGAGTTAAAATACTTGATTGGTTATATAGATATCATTACCTACTGACACAGTGAGGGCTTCTAACACCGTGCTATGCAGGAGGATGTCTGAAATAGATCAGCCTGACCACTGATTTTGAAAAGTTTTGCTCCATTCTCTTATGGGCTCAAAGTGCCAGAAAAACAACAAATTACACATCACACAATGTCTCAGTGAGATTATCTCTGAAAAACACAGGTGTGCTTGAACAAAGACCAATAGCAAAAGCAAATATATCTCTGGCTGTGACAATGACTATCATGAGGCCAGGGTTATGTTACTAGTGCTCAATCCTGCCCAGAATGATTCATTCTCGAAGACCGATTTAAATGATGTACTTTTTTCTGTCCCAGTTCTCTTCAAATCTCTCCTGTTACTTTGTTCGGGGTTTTTTTTTCCCCTGTGAATGTTGTCAGATCAGTGTGGCATAAAATAAACACCGATTTTTAAGAAAAAGGGGAGGTAAGTGATCTTCGTAGGTAGAAGATGCCAAGTTTTGTCTGCAAGCAGATCAATAGGCTTGTTATGGAATAAACTCAGGGCTTCCCTTCACTTTCCCTCCAGTTCAAAGGAGACCATAACACATTGTCTGGAGAACAAACTGGCTCCAAAGGCTCCTTCTGAAGACAGCAAGTTAAATGTTTGAAACGCTATTATAAGAAATGGTGACTGACTGAGCTGACTGCCTCAAAATAAAAGAAGTATGTTAAAGAAACAACGTAAATAACCTTTTCAGGTTAAGAGCGTGCATTAAAACCACAGCAATACTATTGTGTTCACTCTGCAGCAATTTGATCACTAAGGACATTATTCACCTAATAATCTGTCTGCTTCCTAAATACCTATCAGCAGGCTGGAATTGGAGGAAAACAATGCCAGAAGCTTTAGCTGTCTGGCATTAAATATTTTGGCCAGACTATTCAGCATTGTATTCTGAGCAAATTAATGATTAANTCTGTGCTTCGCTCTTTTAGTCAGCCCTAAACCAGCACTGGTGTCTGCTAAGCTGGGTTTAAGTGGACAGGTAACACTTGTCTAGCCAGGACAGCTGTGGGGTAGTGCAGTGCAGTGCTCTCAGAATAAAGAAGTTGAATTCAAGGACTGCATATGAAATGCTGAGAAAACTGAATATGGGAAGCTGAAAAGGCAAAAGGAAGAGCATCACAAACCTTAACAGGAAGGAGTTAAAATACTTGATTGGTTATATAGATATCATTACCTACTGACACAGTGAGGGCTTCTAACACCGTGCTATGCAGGAGGATGTCTGAAATAGATCAGCCTGACCACTGATTTTGAAAAGTTTTGCTCCATTCTCTTATGGGCTCAAAGTGCCAGAAAAACAACAAATTACACATCACACAATGTCTCAGTGAGATTATCTCTGAAAAACACAGGTGTGCTTGAACAAAGACCAATAGCAAAAGCAAATATATCTCTGGCTGTGACAATGACTATCATGAGGCCAGGGTTATGTTACTAGTGCTCAATCCTGCCCAGAATGATTCATTCTCGAAGACCGATTTAAATGATGTACTTTTTTCTGTCCCAGTTCTCTTCAAATCTCTCCTGTTACTTTGTTCGGGGTTTTTTTTTCCCCTGTGAATGTTGTCAGATCAGTGTGGCATAAAATAAACACCGATTTTTAAGAAAAAGGGGAGGTAAGTGATCTTCGTAGGTAGAAGATGCCAAGTTTTGTCTGCAAGCAGATCAATAGGCTTGTTATGGAATAAACTCAGGGCTTCCCTTCACTTTCCCTCCAGTTCAAAGGAGACCATAACACATTGTCTGGAGAACAAACTGGCTCCAAAGGCTCCTTCTGAAGACAGCAAGTTAAATGTTTGAAACGCTATTATAAGAAATGGTGACTGACTGAGCTGACTGCCTCAAAATAAAAGAAGTATGTTAAAGAAACAACGTAAATAACCTTTTCAGGTTAAGAGCGTGCATTAAAACCACAGCAATACTATTGTGTTCACTCTGCAGCAATTTGATCACTAAGGACATTATTCACCTAATAATCTGTCTGCTTCCTAAATACCTATCAGCAGGCTGGAATTGGAGGAAAACAATGCCAGAAGCTTTAGCTGTCTGGCATTAAATATTTTGGCCAGACTATTCAGCATTGTATTCTGAGCAAATTAATGATTAAATAAATAAATAAATAAAATAACTAGTGAATGGCGCTGTGGCCAGAAGAGGAATGAACAGTTAGTTCATCAGCCGTTTGGAGCAGACAGGTCAGAACCCCGGCTGGCTCAGCGTGTTGCTGGTACCGCTAATTTTCCCATTAAACCACAGGTGAGCGTCTCCCACGGATTCGGGAAATCCTCCTCCCGCTCTCACCGAGCGCTCGGGGCGGCGCTGTCAGTGACGAAGCGGCGGCGCTTCGCTCTTCTGGCCGCCGCCGGCCGCCGTCCCAGCGGCGCTGCGCGCGCGGGGCCTCGGGGCGGGTCGCGATGGCGGAGCCCGCGAGAGGCAGCGGGTGAGTGTCGCGACAGGGCCGGGCCGGGGGCCTTGGCCTTCACCTCTCCTTCTTTCTCTTCCCACTCTTTCCTCCTCCTCTTCTTCTCTCTCGCGGCTGCCCCTCGCCCGAGCTTGTCCTGGGAGCTTCGGGTGGGCCCGCCTGGGTGGCTGTGCTTTTATTTCTGTATAAACGCACGCACACACATCTATCTATCTATCTATCTATCTATCTATCTGTCTGTCTATCTATCTATCTATCTATCTATCTATCTATCTATCTATCTATCTATCTATCTGATACTCAGTCTCGCTGTGCATTAGGACCACGATTTTCTTGTGCTCTGTTTTTTACTTTTATTTTGTTGCTGCCTCTCGTTTCAGTCCGCGTGTCAGAGTAGCTGTAATGGACTGGGAATAAATAGCAGGAATCCGTATCCGTGTGTTTCCTCGGGAAGGAGATCTCAGGCAAGCTTATGGAACTGGTGCGGATGTCGAGGGATCTGTTTTAAAATAACTTTGCAGCGCTTTTAATTAAAAAAAAAAGTTGTGAGTTGGCCTAAAATTTAATCTCCCTTTCTGTCTCCTTTCATTCAAAGTTTTAAACTGATTGAAGACAGAAATCTGGAGGTCTGAGTTAAATACACCTGGCTTTGGCAGAAAGGGCCAGATAAAAGGAGGACAAATTGATTGGCACCTCTCCACGGGGAGACGTGGCTGCAGTTCCAACCTGTCAGTCAGTCTGTGCACCCAGTCAGATGAAGTCAAACTGAGCAATAAACATGTTTCTGCAAAGGGGGGACGAATTCTTCTTGGGAAATGGTGTCAAGTCGTGGTTTTCTGTCAGCGAGTCCTGCTTGTTCATGCCATGTCTTTTTCCTTTTCCCTCCCTTTCCCGCCGCCCCACAGGATTACTGTCCAAGAGGATTCAGACCTTGCTTGAAAAGGTAAGAGTTTTAGGTTGGCTGTATTCTTTCTTTCATGGGCCGCTGGAACAAGCTGAGCTTATTTGTTTTCCCAGCTGCTCCGTTCTGTTGGGTGTTTTTCTAGAAGAGAGAAAAACTCTCCCCTGTGCTCAGTCGGTAACTTACCTCTTTGTTCTTGCTGTCAGTGGTATAAAGGAGTGTGAGAGGTGTCACCTGCCCCTCACAGTCCTTGTTGTTGGGCTTTTCACGGCTCTTGGCTTTTGTTCATCCTTTGCTGCATTATTTTGTAGATCTTGGGATTTTTTTTTATCCAGATGAACGCTAAATGCTCAAATAGCTGTGGCAGAGACATCCCCTCTGTGGCATCGTTCTGCTCCTTCTGAAGTTCAGTGCAGATGGTAAAGGCTCAGTTTTGTTTTGAAGTGTGTTGTGAAAGGTTGTTCCTGAAATCTGGTTTGTTTGTTTTGTTGTTGGTTAGGAAAGTGTTGTATTATCCCTGTGAACTCGGTGAAACGCCCTTGGATGATTTCCTTTGTGAGCTGTTGAGATGTGTAAAAACCCCAAGTTTTCAGTGGTACATCAGACTTCATTCTAATTAAGTGTTACGTGAGGCCTGTAATTAACGTGGTAACTGTTTTATAAGCTCTTTTAGCAAATAACTATATTTTTTTTAATTCCCAAAAACGAATTTGGATCTTGACTGGTGCTGGGATGCATCTGGAAGCTAAGTATCTGGATGCTAAGTCACCTTCCCATCCTTATACAAACCGTTAATTTCTCGAAAGAAGGGCTGAACTCTTAGTATTTCTCTTCTTAGATGAACAGCAATAACAGAAAAGAGTTTGGGGAGCTGTAGGACAACTGTCATGTTAATTCCATGGACTGGTAGCATTCTTATATAGCACTCTTATAATTATTTTATTTACTTTCTTGTGGAGAATATAATTAGATTTTCATGATCTTTTAGTATGTTGTACCAGGCACATTATGCTCTATTTATTTTATATTAGTTAGGTTCAACATTTTGTACCTGAGGACAGAAATTTTTATTTTGCCGTTGTGGTGAACGAAGCAGTTCAAATGAAGGGCCTGTGGGATCAGGAACTCTAGAAACTGGTTTGTTTTCAGAAGGACTGCGAGGACATACTGTCTTGAAGAAGTCTTGTGGACCTGTTTTCGGCACCCAAGTAAAAAAGCCAAGAAGGCCTCTGAAGGAGGCACTTGGATTCTTTGTCTTTCATTCCTCTGTCTTGTGAGTGGAAGCACATCCATCACATAACATGAGCTCATTATTTTATTATAATGCTGACATGATGAAAAATACTTGTGTCTTGGATAGATCGTGCCAGAGGAGCTGAAGGGTTTTTGAATTGGAAGATGAGCAAGGTACAGACTAGTTAAAAAAAACCCTAAAAATATTTACGACTTGTGGCTTTATCTTTGCCTGTGTTTGATGCCCCTAAAAATCTATATAGTTTGTGGTTTTCCCTCTCTCTGTTTGAGATATCAGGGGAATTCGGCATCAGGAGATACTTCAGGGTCGTTGTTTTTATGTGCTCAGTGTCCCTCCTGTGTGTGATGGGCAGTAAACACTGGGCCTTGCTTTTGTGTTCAGCTTCTCACTAACATCTGTTCTTCTCCAAAGCCTCTTGAAGAGATGCCTGCTGCCTGTGATTCAGTGCTTGATGACATTGAGGACATTGTGTCAGCAGAGGATCCGAAACCTCACGATCGGCAGTTCGTGAGAAGGAATGTTTTCCCGAAGGCGCGAAAACGCAATTCACAAAAACACGTCCAGACAGATGATGATCCCCCGAGTGACAGGTAAAGTCTTGCACTGACCCCCTCTTGTTGCTTCTCTTGCGTCTCCTGTGCAGTGTCAGCTTCTCAAAATAAGGTGGAAGTTCTCATTATCTCATAATGTAAAATTCTGAAGATAAAAATGAGTAAAATAGTCTTTTTAAAATGTTTAGAGAATAAATAATAAATCCTAAGCAAATTTATTTTCCTAGACAGGTTTTCTGTAGAAGTCAGTTATCACTGAGATGTTGACAAGCAGAATAATCAAACTGGAAAAATGGTTTTTGTTACGCATTTTTTTGTCTAAAATGTTTCTGAAAAACTGTCTGCTTCATCTGAATTATTCATCTAAACAGAAGCTTAACTCTTTGAGTTGCAGTCCTGGAGTAGCCTTTTGACATCTGTAATGAGAAATAAGGACAAAATCCTGGGAGTTGTAAGAGGGTTGAGGTTGGAGGGTCACCTTGTCCAAACTCCCTGCCTGAGCGGAGGCACCAAGAACCAGTTGGCCAGGACTATGACCAGGTAGTTTTTGAATATGTCAGGGATGGAGATTGTGTAGCCTCCCTGGGTAACCTGTGCCAGTTCTTGGTCATTCTTAGAGTGAAAAAGATGTTTCCCCATGTTAAGGAGGAGCCTCCTGTGTTTGTCTGTGTCTGTTGCTTTTGGTCCTGTCACTGGCCACCACTGAAAATAATCTGTCTCTGTCTTCTTTGCACTCTTCCCTCAGGTATTTATATACTTAGTTGAGATTTCTCTGCCTTCTCCAGACAGAACAGTCCCAGCACTCTCAGCCTTTCCTCTTACTAGACGTGTTCCAGTCCCTTAGTGNAAAAGTGAGAAAACTTGTGGGTTGAATGAAGACAGTTAAAGTGAAGGGAAGAGTAGGGAAAAACCCCAAGTGATGCAAAAGCAGTCCCTTGCCACCTCCCACAAGCAATCTTGTGTCTAGCCTGTGTCAGAGCAATGGTTATTTTGGAAAGACCAAACCCACAGNATCTTTGTGGCCCTTTGTTGGACTATCTCCAGTACGTCCATATCTCTCTTGTGGATGCAGTTTGCTGAAGTATTCTCTGACATGGTCCCCTTTCAAAAAGGGTACATCTTCCTCACTTCAGTCTTTCAGCCTGGTTTCTGGAACTTGGGATTTCCAAAGGCTGTACTTTTTGCTTGTATGTCCTGCCAGTGACATGGTGAAAATTCTTTTGAACCTGTTGTTTTATTTCAGTGGAAATAGTGTGCAATAACCATGGAATGTATCTTTGCAGTCTACTACTTGTCATTCCCATGAGAACGGAATCACCTTTCTGCTGCAGTGGAATTGATTAGAGTATAGGTCAAATCATTTATTGATTCTAGTTTCTACTGCATTTCTGAGTTCTGGATTTTTTTTCTCTTTTTTTCTTCCCATTAGTTTTAGGTTGGTGGATAAAATTTCCCTGTACGATTAAAAAGGAAAATAAAATACATGTGGGAATTTAATTTCCTGTGGGGAAATTAAATTTTGGGTTTTCATTAGTGTTCAAAAGAGATTTCATAAGCATAACTGCATCTTTATCTCAATGCCCCTGGAAGTGCATTGGCCCCTGTCTGCCAGGAGTGTGTGATCGGCTGAACTGGTGCTCTGTAGATACTTCACACTGGCTCTTCATGCCCCAAAGTATTCAGGTACTATATATTATCTAACAGGTTATGTTTTACTGTTTTTGACCCAAGAAAGCGGGAACATGTGTTGTTTAGGCAGTAGGAAGTCTAAATACACTGTGTTTACACTTAATGATCATTAATATTCCATCAACAAATTTCTATTTCTAGCTAAGGGAAATGACTTTTAAAAAAGAAGAACGGAGGGGGAGGAAGAAAAAAAATGTAGGCAGGGTGAAGTATTGTGTTCCAGGATGTGTGGTGTTCTTGTACTGGCATCTTTAGCTCTTCGGCAGTTATCCCAGGAATTTCAGTGAGGGCTTCTTGAAGAACTTTTTGCTGGTTCTTTGAGTGTGTGCTGTCTCCATGCNTTTATTGCTGAGCATGATGTCATCTGGAATGAATTATCCTTTTGTTCAACTGTTCTGTTCATGTTCCTCCCAACCTGTTGTCCATCTCCAGCCTGCTTGTGGTAGGATGGAGCACAGTGGGAAACAAGCAAGGGCTGTTACAGTAGCTAAAATGCAGGTGTGTTACCAACACTCTTTTAGTCACAAACACAAAACACAGCTCTGAAGGAAGTTGACTCTATCCCAACGAGAACTGATATCCATTACACTAAACCTACATCATCATCATCAATCATCATCATCATCAATCATCATCA
>VYZS01010836.1:2295-14285 GCA_013400695.1 Neodrepanis coruscans | reverse complement strand
CCCGCACGGCACAGCGGGGGAAAAGGACTACCGAATCGGCGCGGGCACTGCCCACAGCCCCGCACCACCGGCCCCCGGGCAGGCCCCCCGGCCCGCCGGACCCCCACGGTAGGAAAAAAGGCACTTTTTTTTCACTTTCGTTTTCATCCCACGACAGTTACACACGCAGTGTTGTTACAAATGTGTACAGTGAACTATTCATAATAATAACTAGTTCATAATACATGAATATGAATAATATTCAAAATAACCAAGAATTTTTTAATTAAAAGATTTACAAATAACTTCTGCTAAAGAATATGAAAAAAGTATTTCATAACTTCTCTGTCAAAGATTTGTAGGCAGCAAGTGCAGGTAAAATTCATTGAAATAGTGATTTATTGCACTTACTAATTTGCTTTCAAATATATTTTTATGTGTATGCAGAGAGTGTGCAGAGTTTTATGAGGGAGGGAGAAATAATTCAATCTTTTTCTGTTTCTATACAAACAAAATCCTTATACAAGCTTTGTAGACAGGGGGAAAAGAGGAAAAAGAGAGCAGAACTTTCATGTTTTCCAGAATTTTCTTGATGTATAAGTCCTGATTTACTTCACCTTGTAAGAACTTATAGGGGAGACCAGTGATATTTGTTTCCCATCAGAGAAAGCTGAATAATATTGCTGTGGACTATTGGTTCAGCAGTATGTAGGAGAGCAGTGTTCACTACAGCTGTTTTAAAGATACTACTTCTGCTTGAGAAGTAAGGCTACATGCTTCTCTACCCCTTAGAGAATCCTTCTGCTCTGGAACAGTAGCTTTGGTCCAGAACTTATGAAAATACCTTCAATAGCAGTGCAGAGAATGAGCTGCAGAGCCACTTACAACAGCCAAAATAATTCAGTCGTGACCTCTTCATGTACCCATAAAACTGTTTTTCCCTTGGCATCAGGAGATGAGTCAGCAGTAGCGATAACAAGAGTTAGAGAAATACTGGAAAAAACAAGTGTCCCAAGTACTTTCGCAGTAAAAAATTAAGCTTCAAAGTGATTTCTTCATGGAACATTTTTTGTCTCTCCGGGACCCCAAGTTGACTGTATCAAAGAAAGAAGAAAAAGGAGAGAGAGAGAAAACAGGACTTGATGATATTTCTCAGTCTCTGCCAATGTCTAACATGCTTTTGGAAAAGTTGTGTAACACAACCTACCAAGACAGCCCTGTTTGAATAGAGGTTAGTATCCTTTCTATTTGGTGATATGTTTGTGGCTTTTCAGAACTGACACACAGACCTAATTTTTGACTGGTGTAACAGGCTATACTGTTTCTTAAGCCTATAGGGATGAGGAAATTGTCCCCTGAATGCAGCCTGACAGATCATATGCCTGACCAGACTTTACCATCTGTTTACCATCAGCTCAATTATTCTTCTTGTAGGACACTCGGAGTGATGGGAAACCTTGAATGTCCTCTTTTGTGAAGGAGAATCTTTGCCTCTGGTGATCAAATGTACAGGTAGGATGTTAAGGAATTTGAAATATGAAGTGTTATGTTCAAAATAATTTAAATAAGGCCTGTTGCAAATATTTTCTGCTTTGCAGTTTTAAATCTAATTTTTTCAGGTATTTTAATGTACTCTGCATAGCAAATTAAAAGTTGCAAAAAGTTTTTCACTACAGATAAGAATCAGCAATTCAAATTTTCAAATGAAGGAAAATAACTTCTAATATTTAGTTTCTAATATTTGTTTTCATGGCCTTTGGATAATGGTTATAAAGAAAAAGGCAAGGAAAATTGTTTTAAAATAATTTTTTTGCCCTTCTTCATGGCAATGACAGAGAAAACTTAAAAGGCACATCCCTATGCTCGAGGCAGTTTATGTCCAGGGACCTCTCTAAGGGTGACACAAACACTGAAAAACTGCAGCTTATTCTGAAGCAAGCAAACTGCCTTTGAATAACAGTTTGGCATGGATGAAACATCATTTCTTTCTTGAGTTTTAGTGCCTACCTGCCATCCAAAGCTACTGTCTTTATAGTTTCATTCATATACTGACCCCACCAGAGTCCCTGAGATTACACATAGGTTATATGTGGTCATACCACACCTCTGACAAAAATCTTGTCAGGTCAGGTCTTTTATTTGTTGGGCTGTGCCTGTTTGATACTGGAGGACTGTGCATCTAGTTGCTCCTGGAGCAGGTCCAGTGGAGGGTGATAAAGATGATTGAGGGACAGGACCATTTCCCTCATGAGGAAAGGCTGAGGGAACTGGGCCTTTTCAGCCTTGAGAAGAAATGCCTGAGAGGGGACCTCATTAATATCTATAAGTATTTGAAGGGAGGGTGCCAAGAGGATGGAGTCAGGCATTTCTCAGTGATGTCAAGCAATAAGACAAGAGGTAACAAGCAGAAACTGAGGCACAGGAAGTTCCATCGGAATATTAGGAAAACTTTACTGAGCAGGTGACCAAGCACTGGAACTGATTGCCCAGAGAGGTTGTGGATTCTCCCTAACTTGAGATATTTAAGAACTTTCTGGACACAATCCTATGCAATGTGCTCAGGCATGACCATGGTCCCTTCCAACCTGACCCATTCTGTAATTCTGAAATCTATCCTCTCAGATCCCTCTGGTGCAGAATTTTTCTGTGCTGGTGCTTTGTGTAGTTAGGACAAACGAAGCTCTGTGGCACCTACAAAAATGTAACCAACCAGGGGACTTTCTTGGGTTTAACAGAGGAAAGAAGGGGCTTTGAGCATTCTTGAAGGTAGGTAGCATCTGAATGGGGTGTTGAGACTGCCTCTAAGGGTGAAAAATTGCCTATTTTTAACATGCTGCAGAAAACGTTTGTTGCTGTGACTCTAAATTGGTATTTATTGTAGTAACAAGTCTAAAAGAAGGTAAGTATTTCATAACTGTTCCCTGAGAACTTTGCTACTTGAAACATCTACTACTTAAACCAGTAAGTGAAAAAAAAAAAAAAGATCACTGCTATCTTGTTTTCTTGTTCTGCCTGGCACTGACCTGTGCATGGTGTTTGAGAATCTGACTGCATACCAACATTTTTGCCTTGATCATGTCTCCTCATAGTCACGAGGATATCTATCAAATTAGCTGGGATTTAGATGAAACCTGCTGAGAGGACTGTAATGTTCCAGCTCTTGTCAAACTAAAGCTGTGAGAAATATACACCACAAAACCTGAAAGTTTTTATGGGAGCTTAAGCTGAGTATCAAATGCAGGAAGGGATTTACTGTTGGGTGGGAATCATGTAAAACTCTACTTTTGACATACTTTTGACCTGAAACCTGACAATGCTCAGATATTTTAACTGAAGTTACTTTAAGACTGCAAAGCCAAAAAAAACCCTCAGAAACTGCAAAGGTGACAGGCAAGAAGAGCTCAGACTTAACCCAAATCTGCTTCAGATTTCATACTGGATTGACTTAGGTGCTGCTTAACCTCTCTGCTTCCAATAAACAACAGGCATATTATTAAAACATTGCAATCTATTGCAAACATGAACACAGACTAATATATTGTCAAGCCTGAAAATAGTCAAATCAGTTTTGTACTCTGAGAAAAAAGTCACGAATTACGAGGATAGGAGTGTTATTGCTGTTTTTTCCCAAAGTTTTGCTCATGAGCATTGTTTAGAATCCCAGCTGAGATAGAGCTTTCCTGATACCTAATCCAAGTTGGTCATTGTTTGGTGTTGTCTTGAGACTGTCCAGCCATCTCAACATTCGATGATGAGCAACATCTTGGAAACAATTTTTTGCAGTGTATTTGTGTTGTCCCCTATGTAAAAAGATATTCTTTTTTTCTCATCTTTTATTGCATGAGGAATGACTACAAAAAATCAACACTCAGCAGCAAGTAGAAATACAAGCAGGATTTGTTTAGTTATTTTTCCCAAACTGAATTCAGTGGAAAACCACTATCAGATGTAGAGGAGGCTGTGTTGTGTTTGCAGATGAGAATATTCTTGGGGAAAAAAAACCTTTTCTCCATAAAAGTGTTCCTGTAGAGGATCAGACAGACATTTCCAGTTCTCTGTATAGTCCAAGTTCTGAGAGCAGTAATTCCAAGAGATTCAAGGAAAGAAGTCAGACATGCACATGTGTGTGAATTCTCTCATATGAATAAAAGTACAATAAAAGCAAAGGAACTTTGAGTTGCTGAATCCTAAATTTTTTTTTCAGCAAGGAATTTTCTTTTATTCTCTCCCCTGCTTGCATCCCTAATTGGAAGCTGCAGTACAGATCTGCAAGAAAGGATATGCTTTGAGCATACCTCAAGGGTGAGCTGTCTAACCAAGGAAATAGATTCATCCTGTCTGTTATGAAAAGAGCCTGGCCCAACAGAACACCTTTTTCATTGCTCAGCAGGTCAAAAGACAGCAAGGAGAAAAGACTCCAATAGCTGAAACTGCAACACATTAATATTAATATTTTTTGTGTAGCATTTTGTAGTCTGCTACAGAATTACTTGCCTTTAAATTGCATAGCTGAAGTTCCAGCATTCTGCTTGTGTCACTGCTTGAGACAAAACCAAAGAAGACACAGAATTTCAGACTAGATTTAGTGCTTGATGCAGAGTGGGCTATGCTTTCAAATGGTTTCTATCACACACCTTGCATTTGGGACTCACAGCTGCACAAATGGAATCAGCTGCTTTCAAAGGCAAGACTGACAGTCTAGTAGTGCTCTTTGCAGGGGAACCATGAAGGGTGGTCTGTCCAAAAACCTACCCACCTGTGTGTGGGTGACACCTTTGGCATAAGTGGTTGTGTTAAGTTATGAATGCCATAGTGCTCCCAGAAGAGTATGTCATAGCTAAAAAATTGTAAAGTCTGTTTCACTGCGAAGAATGCCACAGCAGTACCAGCGCTACCACAAATGGGGCATAGCTTCAGTAAGTTGGACAGTCTTCATTCAGCAAATTTTAATGTTAGAAATATCCCAGCTAAAAGCTGTGTTTAAGATTAAGCATATGCATATTTTCTCCGTAGTATCTTGGAAGGGTAGAAGTATAACTGTATCAAGCTCCAGATGCCCCATTTTCTTGCTGACATTGTAACTTGAGAGTAATATTTGTCATCAAAGAAAAACAGACAGAGGATGACTTGCTTGGAGAGAAAGAATTCAAAGGGAATTGTATTTCCTTGTTTAGAGAAATCAACACAAAGGGAAGAGAACTCACATTTTTCTGAAACTGGGAAATGCAATTCTGTTAAAAGCTGTTTTTCTGCAGCTATTAATATTAAAATCTGAGGTTGTTAGGTCAAACACAGTTTAATTCTCTCTTACAGAGAATAGCTGAAGGAAAGGCTTGATATTATGATGAACTGCTTCTTGAGGAAATATACAGTGATTCTAGTCTCACGTGTTTCTTCCCAGATCAATGAAAAGTACTTTTCAGACACCAGTAGCATCTCAACCAAAATGTTCTGTTACTTAAGCCATGAGTAAAATGTAGATACCTTGTAAAGTTCACAAGGAACTCAGTGCAGCTAAAATAACTTTTTTACTAGCCCACCTCCTCCTACCAAAATCATGGGTGTAATACTGACAGCTTATCTTTCTTATGTTTTTTTATGTCTTAGCTTTTTTTAGAGATATAAAAACTTGTGGAAAAAAAATACACCCAGCAAAATAATTAAAGAAAAGTGGAAGATCACATTAAATGCTCCTCTGGGTAAATGAATGCAATTTGAAAGGTTCAAATATTGAGTTCATCTGAGTGTCTCAGAAATATCCTTCATTATTTTTAATCAACTAAGTATCTCATCTTCCCTGGTCAGAATTCATTTTGTTGAGTATGCATTGACAAAGCTTGATGGATAGTGACAAAATAGTCATAAAGAACCACAAAGTAGCAAAGGGCCACTCATCTGGCATAGCTTGAACTTCACTTTCAGCATGGTGAGTAGGAGAAATTAGCTGTAATTAATACCAAAGATCTTTTGATCATTATCAAATAACTATTAGAAGATGAATAGCTTTACATAGCACACGATGCTGAAACAACCACCTTTCCAAAGACATGGCAGGACTGAGCCTCTCCCGTGTTATTGATGCTTTTCCCTGAGCATAAAAAGAAGCACTGCTGCTAGTTCTCAGTACAAGATTTGCCATGGGGTTTCACCAGGAGGAAAACATAGCTGGTTTAAGGAACTAAATACTGAAGGGATTAAGAGAAATGTGGGGATCATATTCATGAATTTCTGGCCAGCAAGAGAGATGGAAGGAGGGCAATACTTAAAAAAACCCCTTTTGAGTCACATTTTTTGAACTGCACAGCTGCACGTAGTTTGTGGGAAAAGAAGATTTAGCTGCAGAAAACAGCGAGACAAGTACAGGGCCTGCTTCAGTCATGTAAACCCTCATGATGGGTTCCTATTTTCAGTGGAAAAGTTGACTCAGAGACATTTGTCATAAGGAGTGCATAGGGATGTTCAATGAAAAGTTAAGCAATGCAATATTCAAAACTAATGTAAGCAAAACATGCTTCAGTTAAATAACATATTTGAAATATATTGGACTCTTATTTGTGGTCTTCCACAGGGCAGTATTAGTGCAATAACAAAACAGATGCGGTGGAATGTTTGATTTAAAAAGATTGGGTATTCAAGGGCTGATTTACTCTCCAGCAGTCTCTGCAGGCTGGTCTTCCCAGGAGCAGCAGTTCCCAGGTTTGGAATGCCGAAACAAAAGCCTTGGAGTGCAAAGCAGTCCAACTGTGGCCGAACATAAGGTCACAACCAGGAACATATGAGATGAATAAATCTTTGTTGGGCAGGGCTGCAAAATATTAGGTAATGGGGCCAGTGGTAAAAAAAGAACTTCTGAATCATGCTTCAGACTGTGCACAAGAACAGAAGTTCAGGCCTCTAGCAAGGGGCAAAACTCATGTTTATGATGCAGATTGGAAAAAAGGAAAGAAAAATCAAGCAAGAGGTTTTTTCTGCTTATGTAAGTGCATGCACTGTACAGATCTACAGTTTTTCAGTCTGCAAGAGTTCATGGTATTTTCCATAGTTCAGATTGGATACAAGTGCTAACAAAATCCTTTTCACTTCCTTTCCATATTCCAGTACCACATTTGTCTTCTGCCTTCTTCTCACCTTCCTTCTCACCTACAGAACGAGAAATCAAGATCAGAAAAAAACAGAAAAAAAACCCCAAACAAACTTTCCATTTTCTGGGAAGAGTTTCAGTGCTTGTTTCCACCCTGAACTGTGGTTGACAGTTAAAATATTCCTTCTCCCTATGGGAAATAAAGTTCTGAGAACTCTTTGCTCACAATGAATTAAACACTTAGTTGTGAATCATTGGAATTGGAATTAATTTTTACACAGTTCAGGGGCTTGCTGAGTGAAACCTAAGCTGTCCATCTATTCATGTCAGATACACAGGAGCCTGTGGGCTAAAAGTTTGGGGTCCTTTTCAATTCATTTATTGAAAAATACACCAAGAGCTATTTTCTCAGAACAAGAACTGATCTCCTGTAAGGGAAGAGAGCTGCTGAGAGCAGCTGAGAGAACTTGAAGAGAAGGCAAGAATGTCAGAAATAATCAAAGCTATAAAGTGAATCCAGACTTTAGGGCCCCAGTTGATCCATTGCAAATATTGAATGGTAAAATGTTACTAATCTAGAAATCTAATACAGTGCACACAAAATTGATGTGGTTCAAGACTGGCTGATGGGATAGACACCTCTGCAGGGGGTTGATGTCTTCTGCTTAGTTGTCAAAGATGAATAACATTTTACATGAAGAGCTGTCACTGTGAAAACATTTATGTGGCAAGAGGTAAATTTAGTACTGTTTGACTTCTATCTAGCAGCTATTCAAAATGTCCAAATCACATTAACGGTTGGAAATTCCAGAGGAAAGGATTTTGAACTGTGATTATATTAATCTTAGACAATAACATATGAGATATGAACTCATGTACATAACCTGAAAACCGAGATTTGCTTGAGATTTGTTCAACATATTTTACCATGCATCATTGCCATACTAACTACTGTGTTCAGATCAAACAGAACAGAAGCTCACATTTATTTTTATGTGGTTCATACACTTTTATTCATGCAGCTTCACTTTTATTTTTCTGCAAAAAATTATAATAATATGACTGACAAGGTTATCCACAAATATCTGAATTTAACATAGATAACCTTAAACTAAGACAAGATTCATCTATATGAGCTGGGGAAGATCATTCAGGGTGCAAAAAAGGAAACTTGAGCAGCAGGCTGGTGTCTTTAACACCTGTTTTTGAAACAATGGAAAACAACAAAATGCCTGCTCTAACTGGATGCCTAAGCTCTTCTCCACCAGTCACATTTTGTCTACTGTTCCTTGTGCTGTTAATTAGCCACTTGGACAGCTTCTGTAGGTCCCCTGCACAATAATTTCAGTCACTGGAATATTTTACTTTACATTGGTCAAGACTAACTCAGTTTTCTGTAAAGTTAGTTCTAGTTCAAGGATCAATCAATCATGCATGTGTGATATGTCTCTTTTCTGTACAAGACGGTCTTGAATACCTTCACTGCAAATACTACTATACTGGGAAGCAGCAGCTGGTTCATGTCAAGTAGTAACATATTAGGATTCATCCTGATTTCTGTGCAAATTGGCTGGGTGTGTAATGTTCTCTGGCATGTGGTTTGCACATTTAAATCTCTTGGTATTGAGATAGTGAACTCCTTCTCAAGATGAGAGAACAAGCTGAAGAGATGGTGGATTTCATAACTTTGCCAATGCATTCTTGCTGCTGGAATCTGGGAGAATAACCTATTATTCATAGACATGAGAAATGAGTTTATAAAAGGTACTGAAGTCTCCAAAGGCAGGCTGGTGGAATGAGGGAGAGGGCTGCCTGCCTCCCAGCATGCTGCAATGCATGCAGTTGAGAGCAAGGGCAAGTCAAATTTATGGCAAAGAGCCTGCTTTCCTGCTAGGTACTTCCATTGACATTCTACTCTGTGGATCACTATGGACTAAAGAAATGTTGGACATCTTCCAGTTGTAACCCAGATTTACTCGCCACAGGCAAAACATTCCAATTTTTAATATTCATGAACCTTTGAGTAGGCTGGTCCTCCAACCTTTTAAGTGAAAGCACTATAATTGAAGATAGAAAGCTAAGTCCATTATCAACTAGCCCAGCATCCCCTTTGGATATCTAATGCCAAAATGAGCAGGACAACATACCATCCGTACAGGGTCTGGGAAACCAAGTGAATTTACCAGCAAACCCCTACAGGAGCTTTGTGACAACAGAATTCTTAAAGGAAGAGATATTAAAGTGGCAACTGAGAGATCAGATTAAAACTGAAAGAGCACAATCTAATATCTAAATCCATTTGTTGCTCGTGTGTTTCATCAGTAAAATGTTAATGCAAGCTAAGGCTCTAGGAGTGCAGAGATAGAGCTTTTTGAAACTGGTTTGGAAAAAGCTTAAAAAACAAACCCTGTTTTCTATTTCACAGAATATAGAATCACTGAGTATGCTAAGCTGGATCATTGAGTCCAACCCATGGTGCTGCCCAGGACCATCCCCAAGAGCCTGAGAGTATCATCCAAAAACTTCTTGAAAACTGTCAATCTTGGTGCTGTGACCACTTCTCTGGGGACCCTGTTCCAGTACCCAACCACCTTCTNTGAAGATGTCGAAGAGCACAGGACCAAATAAACTTGTTTTATTTCTTTATATAAAAATTTGTTTCCCCTCCATATAAAATGAAGCAAAGAATTGCTTATCTGCATAAATCCTATAAAAAAGCAACCAGGGTCTTACAATTTCTCTTCTTCTTTTAGAAGAAAGCACAGTCCTGCATTCCTCTCTCTGGACAGTGTGGCATGAATCATAATTTTTAGGGTTGGAAGGGACCTGTGGAGATAATCTAGTTTAACTCCCCTGCCAAGGCAGGATCACCTAAAGATGGTTACACAGGACCATGTCCAGGTGAGTTTTGAATATCTCCAGAGAGGGAGATGCCATGATCTCCCTGGACAACCTGTTTCATTATTCTGACATCTTCAACATGAAGTTCTTCCTTGTGCTGGGGTGAAACTTTTTACATTTTAATTTATGGCTGTTCGTCCTTGTTCTATTACTGTAAAAGAGTCTGGCATCATCTGCTTGGCACTTGCCTTTGAGATATTTATACTCATTAATGAGATCCCTCTCAGTCTTCTCTTCTCTAGGCTAAACAGGCCTAGCTCCCACAACTCTAAGAGGAAGATACGACATCTTCCTTATGGAGACACATGATCAATTTCTCCTTTCATCTTTCTAAAGGCCTGGTTTGCCTTGTGAGAAATTCTGACTCATAATGACTATGAGACAAAATTTTAAGATTGAAGATGATACTGCATTGTGACGTAGATGAGAGAAAGAACTAAGGAACTAGCATTGCCGTGCTGTGGATGTACCTTGACACATCTTTGTTGATTTTCTAGGAACTGATGAAAATGTTAATACCTTTTGGGCTTTGCTTTTTGAAGTTCACTCATATTCCTGAGCTTTATTCTACTCTTTATTCTACTCACATAAATATCTGCTGTATGATTTCAGTTGTCAGATTAAAATCGTTAAAGCAGATGGGTAGAAAACTGACTAAATTTTGCACTCTTGCATTTGCTGATCTAATAAAGACAAAATCTCTGTTTTATAATAAAGGCAAAATGCTGTCGCAGGTTGTTTCTATGGTCATGAGATAGTTCCTCTTTGAAATAATTCGATCTATCATAAAGCATGTTTAAGAGGTGTTGCCCTTGAACAGGCATTTGTTCCTACCTCTACAGCGCTGCTTACGGTTAGCTCAGTTTTGTGGATGAAGCTGTATTTAGGATCGGGATAGAAATGAGGTTGGGGAGGGAAGGAATGTCTGATGGAATGGAAGGCAGTGAGCATAGGAATGAGTGACCATAAGGAGTCTCCTGCAAGTGGAGCTGTAAGTAAAAATCTATGGATGACTATGCCTGTGGACACTGGCAGTTGTTCTGTTGAGCATGGCACATATTAATTTGTATACTTCTTTCCATGTAGGAAAACTTGGAGGTCTATGGAAGATGGACACTTCAGTGATGGGAAGGAAATGATTCCGGTGGCTTGGTTCTGAAATTGTCCTATTACTTGACATTCAGCACATATGTGAATTAAGGGGTTCTGAGACAGTTATATACACAGCATCCCTGTGAAAAGGAAGGAAAATCATCTGCTGATAGAGGTCAGCATTGGCCCTGATATGCTTGCCTCTTATCAGCTATTCACTGGTTTTAGTCCTGTTGCAAATTCTACCTGTGGAAACAGTCTGTCTGAACAATGCAGTGTAAACTGGTCTGTGCAAGCTTTAATCTGAATGGTCTTACATGTTTTCAGTCAGTGTACTAGACTGTCAGACACAAAATTATTACGTTTAACAATAATGTTCACTTGAACTGCAAAGCTCTATAATATTCTCATCTGCCAATGTTTTAATTACAGGGTAACATTCTCTAAGGGAAACTAAAATTAGAAGGGGATGAATGGATTTTGATATGAAGGGTATATTTCCTTTTTTTTTTTTTTTTCTTTTTCCCAGGGAAATTACATTCTTGGGAGAACTGCAAAACCAGAAAGACTAAAATGGCCTCTCCTGAGCCATAGGGTGGAGAAGACTTTGTAAACCAAAGGCCAAATACAAAAAACATCTATTTATAAGTGACAAAGCATAGCAGTAAAAAAGAGAGAAGGATTGTATGCATATGGAGAAGGATTCAGGAGAGAGGGGCAAAAAAATCAAGGAAACTGTGACTTGTAGTTTTGTCAGTTACAAGTGAATGAACATTTGTGCAAAGTAGGTCAAGAACACAAGAAAACTGCAGTGGTAGAAGGATCTAGTGATGCAACACAGGGCTCAGTCTGTAACTGATGGGATTGAGGGATGCCAGTGTTTCCAATAGAGCTGGGTTTGTCAGGGAAGTGTTGGCTAACTGGGAGAGAGACCTGT
>VYZS01010833.1:10275-22930 GCA_013400695.1 Neodrepanis coruscans | reverse complement strand
GATGAAAGTCTCCTGAAGCCCATGTTGTTGAGGTAACAGAAATTAATCTCTCCTTCTGAGTTTAGTGACATTGCCTTGAATTTACATCAGTGGAGCTGAGAGCAGACATTCATTTAGCTGAACACTGCCAAGAGGAAAGATCATGGTGAGCTGCTAATATGTGTTGCTGTAAAAAAAAAACAGGTATGATACATAAGGAAGATTTTTAGAAAGCTTTGAAACCATCCTCTAGGCACACTATGGAATCAAGGTGCTAGGCAATAATGGAAGTCAGATGGGTCTTTGGCTCTTTTAATCCTGTCCGATCCAATGATCCTCCAATTTTGGTCATTTCACTAGAGCTTCTTGAATCAGTTTCAGGCCAGCAATGAAGGCAGGTATAAGAATGCCTAAAGATCCAGTTACACTCCAGATACCAGTTTAAATTTAAAAAAAAAAAAATCACTTTTTCTGCTTGTTGCAAATGCTTGGCAGATTCCCATATAGCAACTAAACTGTTAACAATCCAGCCTGGGAAGGTGCTGAATGCAGGAGACAAGAGCTGTCAGCTGCCAATGTACAGTAACATGATGGTTCGAATGGTAAAGCTCTCCCACGGTGTGTTCTGAGACACAGCAGAGTTCTGTGATATACTGGTTTTGCTAAGGAAATAGCTTGTGGGCTGAGAAATCAGCAAAGAAAGGAAGTCAGGTTTCTTGTTCTCAGAATGCATACAGGCTTATGTAATTTTATAAACAATGTATTTTTCTAGCAGAATGGAATTTAAGAATAATCCATCCCCAAAACTGTTGCCTGTATTCTTTTCATTCTTCAGGGTAGATCTTCTGTCTAGTGCAGACTATCAGAAAATATTATGACCCTTCACAGGAACTTGGAAATTACTAACAATGCTTTTATAGGATGGCTCAGATGCTCATTCTCAGTCCAAACAAAACATCTTCTGGGGGGAAAAAAGGTATGTAAGAGTGAGTGTATATGTGTATGAATGCTTATGCATGCAAATTTTCTTTTTGCCTCCCCACTGAAAGTGGAACACCAAATTCGTTTTTTCTGACATATTAAAGTCCGGTAAACTATGAGTAAATTCTGATACTATCTGGCTACATAAATGTAACAAGGCAATGAATTATCCAACTTGGTTCAGAGTGTGGATGGATATATGTTTTTAATTTCATGACTGTTTATTTATCTTTTTGCCAGTAGTAGTGGGTGAGTGTTATTTCAGACTGACTGTGAAAGTGGTTCAAGGAATNCATCACATATTTTACAAAGTTTCTCCTGACATGAGATTTACCTCTTAGAACACTGTCGAAGAAGGGATGATAAAATAGAAAATTATCCAAATAAGACAATAAATTCAACAGCAGATAACAATTAAGATACTTGCTTCTTATCACAATATTTCTTTTGCTTTGACTCATTCTTTCATCTTTTTTTGCCATCTCTTTCCCAAACAAAGTTTCTGGCAGTGCACATTGTAGACAACATGAAATCCCCTGATGGAAATTACCTTATTTAGCTTTTAATATCCACATTGTTTGTGTCTGACATAGTTATTCTGTTACAGTCAACTCCAATGAGGTCAATACAGTTGAAAGTGTTATTAATCTGATCAAAAGTTTCTGCATGCTCTAGGATGAGAAGAATTACATCTTAAAATTTTCTCAGTTTATTGACTATGAAGAGAGCTCATGGCCAGAAGTTTGAATATAGAAGTCCAGACCATAGTGATATATATCCCCTCTGTCCTGAATTAATGGACTGTCAATTAACCGCTTAATATACACATATACTGGGGCTCTTGATCCTCCATTTCTTTTTTTAAGACAAATAACAAGCAATTAGACCCCTATGGGTAACATAACTGTTTTTCAGTGTCCTCAGTGAGGCACTAACCTTGCAGCTCCTTTCATCATAATTCAGACAACAAACAACGTTGGCCATAACTTAAAATTTTCCTGCGTATCTGTTGTGAATGTGAAAAAAATTACTTATATGGGTTTTCTGAGTGGCAAGCAGATAGCTTCAGCTCCAGCTCATCTTTAACAAGTAAGTTCATGATACAGATACCTCACCTGGAAAATCAAGAATCTTATGTTCACTTGTCTTCTTTTGATTGTGTCTGGAGGTAACGTAAAGCTTTTCCTGTTTGCTTTTGATTTTTTCTTTTTTATTTATTGTTTTTGTAGGTCTTCCAGGGTCTTGCTGGACAGCTCCTTTTCCAAATGCAGCAGTACTAGAGGAAACAGGAAGCCAAAGAATGTCCTGCTCAATCTGATGGGTCTTGTTAAAAGGAAGCTGGGTTTTCAGTGTAATCTTCTATGATTTGAAGAGGACAAGAAAGGTATACTATATCAACGATCTGCTGGTTAGTACTACATTCTCCCTCCATTTTCTGTATTTTTTGCCTTCATGGGTTTAACCTAGTTACTTTGGGAGGTTGTCAGCACTTTAATCAGACACAGATGAATATCTGTTTTTTGAGACTCAATTCAGTTTACAGTTACATGAAGTCCTAGTCATTTGTGAATGCCTATGAGATAATCTCAGCACTGAGGTCTGACTTTACGTAAGTAAATAATATTTTACTAGCTGGAACAGGAAGAGCTGTGTAGATAAAACACTGCCTCTCTTACAGTGGAAAGCTTGGTGGACTAGCTGTGAATTTATATTTGAATGTTGAGGAATGGGACTTAATATAGACAGAGGATGAAGTATTCTTAAGCATGGAATAGCTGTGTCATATGTTTTAAATATGAAACAGGGACACACAGGTTGTAAATGCAAATGAGGCTGGTGGAAGTCAAAATCCTCTCCTTTCAAGAACTATAAAATCGCTTTTTGGGAAAAGATGGTTCTGTTCCACTACAAAATGGGTGCTGGACATACAATATGAAAATATCATAAAATTTTCAAAAATTAATTCCTTTGTACTGTGAGTGCTCTTAACTGATCAAGTTACATATATATTTAATAGTAGATAAAGCAGGGACGAAACTGTGCCTCTGATTTGAGTACGTCATCCACAACAGGTCAGATTTAAAGGAAAGATCTGGAAGCCAATTTGGAACATGTTTATAGTTGCTATTATTAGGCACCCACTCTGTGAATAGTGTTGCCATATACTTTCCCAGGTCAGACTTTCATCCTTATCCAGAGGCACAATGTCTGGATGGACTGATGGATTGCACCAGCACAGTGGCTCTTACAGAGGGATATGTGACAACTCAAAAAGGCTCTGTGAAATCATGATGATAAAATAAAAGAATTTCATTCAACAAAAACTGCATGTCTATATGTGGGAAGAAATTAAATATATAAAGATGTGAGAGAAAAGATTACTGAGGTAGATCTGCTGATGCAAGTGTAGTGTGACTGAAGAGAAACATACCTTCTCTGTCTCTAGGAAGGCCTATCAGTGCAATACAAGAGCCATCTGTGACAAGTAAACTATGATCTTAGTTAATGGTTAATTGAAATGATTAATCTTCCATTACCTCCCTCATCTACAACATTTTTCCAAAGATATTTGACAATATCCTTTTTTTCTATTTAGAGAAGTCTTGTATAAATCATTCTTTAAGAAAGACAATAGTCTGCTGGCAAAAATGATGTACAAATGAACTTTAAAGACTATTGAACAATTTAGATCTTCTCTGAGAAGTTGTTGAATGTATAAACATTTTCATTTGTGGGGCTGCTTAAGATACTGCATGAAAAATAAAAATAAATTTAAAAAGTGAGTAGTGACCAGCTGATCATTACTATTTGATTTCTTATTTTTAACAGTGTTTCAGTTGAATGAACATATTCTTCCAACCATTCAGTAAGAGAGCTTCAATGTGATAACAAAACAATTTTTTAAATCTTTGATAATACTATGTTTTAGAGGCAATTCAATAGCAGAAAGAGAGGAAAAATCACGTAAAATATGATTCTGAAATGAAATACACAATAACTTTAGGAACTCAGCACTCCTGATGCTTTTTTGATGTGGAATATCTAGCTTCCTTACTTGCTGCTCAGGGTAGTAAAGGTATGGAGGTAGTAGAAAATTAACTCAGACTTACATGTTGTTTCTATCTGCATTATTGTGGTTTTTCAAGGCAAAGACATGACAGCTAATAAAAATCTACATCTGTCCTCCTTTCCCAAGTTTTTTTCTTTACCGCAATTTTTAGCACTTAGCGCTAGCTGATGATGGATACATTTCATCTAGAAAATTCTATTGCCTACTCCTGCTGCTGCTGCTATGGTTACAGATAATTACATAAATTTTTGTTCTGGTAGTGACAAAGATAAAGGTTGTTATGATGGGTCAAGACAAAAAGTTACAAAGTCAGAAAGACTTCTCTGAATGCCAGACTCCGTGGTGGCTAAGTAGCACTTGAAACAAAAGTCCTGGATCTTCTCTCTAGGAGTTGAAGAAAGAATAAGGTTTTCTTTTTGCCTTTTTTGAATTTTAAAAATGCATATATGTGTCATTTTAAAACATAGCTATCTGAATATTTATTTCTTTTAATTACTTCTCCAGAATAAAGAACACAACAGTATTAGGAAGCGCATTGAAATCAGATATAGAGGATGATTAGATCCAATTGCACTCAAAGACTTCCAGCTTAAAAACCAAAACATTGTGTTTCTCCCAAAACTGTGCCTGACTCCCTGTTAAATCCATCTCCTCTGCTTTGGCCCGTCACAAATCATCACAATCCCTGGATATACCTCTGTCACCCCACAAAAGTCTATTTTCAGTGAGATCTCCACCCCTAAGGTCAGAAGATTTTATCTATCTGCAAGGTTGGCTTGATCCTGACACTCATATTTTAGTATTTTATTCGAGGTTTCCCAGGATGATTTCTTGCAAATCTCCACCATAGTAGTGTTTCTGTCTAATCCTTTGCATTGAGAGGTAATGTAGGAGAAAAGTAAAAGAAAATGTATGTGGGTTTTTTGAAGTCTATTGCTTTTATAATATCTCCTGTGAATCTCAGAGTTTTTCTTTCCCTTGCAGAACCTGACAAAGGGAAGGATACAGCCTGGGTTCCTCAGGCCTCCATTTCCAGCAGCTCTGTAATAATTTTGCCAAGCCACAGGGAGCAAAAAGCCCTGGGCCATAATCCTCACTCGTTGACACTGGCATAATATGAAGATCAAGCCAGAAAAGTCTACAGAGTTTCACAACAGTGAAAGTGATAGATCAGTTTCATTAGCTGTTTTTGCTTGTCTTTCAAGGAATTCAGAGGTATTGAAATACACTTGCTTAGTATTTCTACATATTCATGCCATTCATGAGGATTTTCTCATCATGTTCTCTGACAAGGACCACGCCCGCTCAGGTGCCATGCTTCATTGTATAGTTTGTATTTGTGCCAAAACATGAGCTTTTATAGAGATAATAGAAAGCTGTAGAAGTAATTGTCAAATTTAATGCTACTAAGTGCTCCAGCACTGAACCCCAGTCAGCAGCATAAGTGTTACAGATAAGTTGTGCTGGCAATTGAAATAACCAATGCATGGAGCAGCTGTCCTCCAAAGTGAAACTGGAAGTGTTGGCATGCTTTCATTTGAAAGAAAGAGGCTGTGGAGAGGGAGTCATAAAGACTGAATAAAGTAAGTGTAGAATCTTTTTTCACCACCCTCCACAAAACTAGAGCTACAGTATCACTTATTTAAATAAGCAGGATTGATTTAAAACAGGTTAAAAAAAGAACTTTTTTACATAGTGTAGTGACCTTCTGGAGACAGACAGCACTGGCAACTTTAGAAAGAGATTATGAAAATTCAAAGACAATAAATCAATTAACAAACACAAAACAGCAAGAATGAGCTCTCTAATATCCCTACCTGGTTACTGCAGAAACTGAGGAAGCATGAGGTGATTGGGACACAGGGTCCAGGTGTGCTCCTCATATTGCATTTCCTCATGCCCCTAGAAGAGAGAAAATACTGAACCAGGTTGTTGTGACCAGTAGGGGTTTTCTTTTGTTTTAATATTCTCACTCAAAATATTTTGTGATTTTTTTTTTTTTAATTCAGACTGGCTTCTGTAGTCCACTAGAGTGCTCTTTTTATGGCATACTACTGAATATATGCATTGTGTGTCCTGGTGTGCTGCATAAGAGCAAGAAAGAATGTATAAAGTTTTCTGGGACAATTTGGAGGACAGCAAGGGAAAAAAAAACCCTACACTTTTTCAGTGTAATACAAGCAGAGTTCCTTCTGTGAACTGTCTAGACCCATAGGCACATCCAGGCTTTGTTCTAAGGGGAACTCATTGTTTCACTGCAAAAGAAATTTCAAAAATAAATAACAGTTATGCAATTTATGAAACAGGGAGGGATTCTGAAAGAACCAGAACACACAACTGATACTTGAGTTATCTGGTACCATGAGCTTAACTGGATTAGGTTTCACATACACTTTTAGCTAGCGTGCTGTATTGAAAAAGGGTCTGGACAACTTGCAAAGGGTTAGAGCCAACAACAGGAACCTGCATGGAGTCACAGAGTTGGTTCCCCTCCCCATTTGGTTTCATGGACCAGCACTTGGTTGAAACTAAGGCTTCTTTTTTCCATTGTCCTTCCTCGTGCTGGTAATGAATAGGCTTCTGGGGTTGTGGCTTCAGGGGATTATTAGGAAAAGGAAAAACATGCCTCATACAAAAATCTAGAACTATAAACTATAAAGTTTGAAAAACTGATGAAGAGAAGGTGTTGAGCTTTAATTATGGCTTTTCTTTATGTACAAGGCGGAAGAATCAGAACAAATTAAGGTGGCAGCTTCAGCTCCCTCAAAACAAGGATAGCAGAGTCAGACTGATGCTGATTTTAATTGCTTGAGCCAGTAGAAAAAAAAAGACTACAAGGAATGACCCCTATATGGGAGCACATGATGTCTTTTTCCTGATTTTTCTCAAATCCACATGTTCCTGTGGTTATGGTAAAAATGATATTTGAATGACTGGTGTGATTTAATTGTATACACAGCTTTACGAACATTGCCAACATGCTCATTTTTACATAGATTCTTTCTGCCCTTTACAGAGACAATTCTTTTCATGATCTTGTGGCATCAGAAACAGAGGATCTGGGCTTTCATGACATTATCCACTTCTCTGTGGGATTATATGAATGTAATGTCTGAAAATAAGCTTGCGTGGGGTCAAAGGTTTTTCTATTAAAATTTTCTATGAGGCTCCACAAACCTTCAGCATTACTGAGACTTGTGTTGTCAGCTGACTCAAAGAAAAGCCAGGATGGGATTATTTGCTTTCTCNCAAAAAATCACTGAATTTGTGGTAAAACCACCACATCGTATCTCATTTATTGCTCTATTTTTCATACTGCTGCTCTCCTGGGTCATGGATGACAAAATGTGTTTCAACATCTTTTGGGAGGAAAGAGCTCTGAATGTAGATTGCTGCATATGCAATTCTAGATATACAACTCATGACCCTAGCTAAGCAAAACCTGCAACATAAGGAAGCCTTGATAGATTGTTCTTCATTTTTCTCCCTCTTTTCCAGTAAAAAATATTCTGTCTATGTTGATGAGTGAATCTGTAAAATGGTCTTTTTCCTTCCTGTCTTTATAAATAGTTTCCTATTTGATGTGTATTTATTTTCATTTTACTTTTTATGTTTGAATGCACTTGTCATTGTAAGAGTCATAATAATTTGTAATAGATGTTAAGACTATTAACACTTTGCTTTAGTAACAGAAAATTGAGACATTTAAATGTAATATCTGGAAATATTCAGTTATCCATTTTTGGGGTGCAGGTCCTTATTTCATAACAGTAGCCTGAAGAGAGACCAGAGATCATTTTTGTCAATTTTGACTTAGTTTCAATTAGAAAATTCCTTTAAATAAAGGCTCTTCAAGTGGAACTCAGTGAGTGTGAACTGTTGCACCTTCAAAGATTTATTTCTTACTCAAAGTCATTTATACCTTCACTCTTCCACATCTTTTGGATATATTGCTGTGGTCTGTTGACCCAGACTGGATACCATTTGCCTACCAAAGCCCCTCTGCCAAACCCCCCACTGAGGCAGACACAGGAGAGAAAATATAAGAGAAAGCTCGTGTGTCAGACAAGATAAGATCACTCAGCAATTACTGCCATGGGCAAAAGAGATTCAACTTAAATTTATTACTAATCAAATCAGAATAGGATAATGAGAAATAAACCCCAAATGTTAAAACACCTTCTCTCCATCCCTTTCTTCTTCCTGGGTTCAACTTCACTTCCCATTTTCTCTCACTCCTCCTCCCTAGTAGGGCAGGGGAGTGGGGAGTGGGGGTTGGGCTCAGTTCACCACACAGTGTCTCTGCTGCTGCTTTCTCCTCAGAGGTAGGACTACTCAGGTTCTTCGCTCTTCACATGAGATCCCTCCCACAGAGAACTATCCACCATGAACTTCTCCAATGTGGGCCTACTTCCCATGGGCTGCAGTTATTAATAAACTGCTCCTGCATCAGTCCTACATGGGATCACAAGTCCTGTCAGGAAACATGCTCCATCATGGGCTCCTTTCTCCATGGGGTCACAGATCCTGCCAGGAACCTGCTCCAGTGCGGTCTTCCCAAGGGGTCACAGACTCCGCTGAGCATCCACCTGCTCCTGCGTGGGCTTCTCCATGGGCTGCAGGTGAATCTCTGTTCCTCTGTGGACCTCCATGGACTGTAGGGACCCAGCTGCTTTACCCTGAACTGCACCATAGGCAGCAGGAGAGTCTCTGCTCTGGCACCTAGAACACTTCCTTCCCCTTCTTACTCACTGACTTGGGTTTATGCGGAGCTGTATTCTCACTACTCTTTCTGTTTGCTGTTTGGTAGCAGATTTTTCTCCTCTTCTGAAATACATTATCCCAGAGGCGCTACCACCACCACTGATGGGCTCAGACTTGGCCAGTGGTGGGTTCATCCTGGAGCCAGCTGGAACTTGCTCTGCTGGACATGGGGAAGACTTCAGGCAGCTCCTGATAGAAGCAACTGTAGGCCCCCACTACCACAGCCTAGTCAGTCAAACTCAATACAATTACTCCTGCTCTAGCAGAAGAGTTTTATTCAGGAACTGTGAATTTCTTAATATGACCACTATTTTCCATCGCAACCGTTCAGGAAACTGATGGGTAACAGGTATCATGTACCTTAATAGTAGATTTTATACATCTCTGAGGAAAAAGTATTCAAAAGCAGTTTTTAAAAAATTTATTTCTGCATACCATACGTGTGCTTATAAGTGTTTCTAAGTAAGTACACAGGAACTGTGATTTGTTCTGTGCTCAATGTGACCCATTTTGTGCCAACAAATGCTTGCACTTGTAACTGCCCATTTGGCATGTTCAATAAGGTGTTTCCACTTCTGCATGTGTATTTGGGAGAATACCAAATACAATCAGGACCTCACAGTTTGCAACAGAACAAATGAAGCATGACAGAGTCATTGAAAAGACTGGCTTTCCATGCAAATTTACTGAATCAGTAGAAGTGTTGATTTCTAGGGCAAAACCAGCTTGCTTCTCTGATTAATTCCTTAAAAATTACTTTAAAACTTGCTTATTAACTGTAATTTATGTCTTGTAAGCCTGGTGAACAGGTGTTTTTAACCCTTAAGACCTACAGAAGAGCAAGTTCTCTTCTTATTTTCATTTTTAGTTGCCCAGTTGTCACAGACAGACATGATGTAGAAATGATTCCACTGACTAATTTGGTTTGACATTTTGATGCCTGTTTCTTTCAGAGCTCCATGTTATTTGTCTGGTCTTGACCTGTGCCATGTCATTCAGCAACACATACCTCCATTTTTTTAGCTACTACTCTACTAAAGAATTATGTTCTACCTGACTATCTAGTTTCTTATCCATATCTACCCATAGCTCTCCTGCCTTTTTCTTTCTGTCAGCATTGCCAAATTCATTCTTCTTCTAATTATACACAGTACCTACTCAAATCTCTTCCATTGAAATATGTCACCTGTTGAAGTAATTATGTAAGTGTGACTCTCAACAAAAACAATAAGAAAAAGGAAGGAATAAAAATCATTTAAAACTTTAAGAGAAAAATAAAACAATTCTTGCTGTCACTTGAATGTACTAAGTCCACTCAGACAATAGAGTTTCAAGTGTTAAATAGTCTGGAGACCTGGCTTGAATTTAACTTAGAAACAGTAATATTCTTCATATTTCATTCTTTCTTATTAATGTTTAGATGAAAGCCATAAGGTTTTCACCAAATTCTTTACTTTCAGGGAAGGACCTGCATGTCTGAAGGAGCAGAAATCTTCAGCCTTGCCCACTGAAGTTATTGTGTTACTTTAAGATTGCTTAGAACCTCCCAGAAAGGAAACAGTGTATTAGCTTGTATGAAGTGAACTGTTGTCAGATCCTGCTGATGAACGTAATTTTCCATTTGCATTTCATCTCTTCCTTCAGAGAAAATACATTGAGAAATGTATTATGATCCACAGTTCAATTTAAAATCTCTTCATGGTCTTTGTTTTTTGAGTAAAGACCCTATGGTTTATACTTTGTACTACAGCTCTTTACTGGTAGAAATCCTTTCATTCAGCAGTGAAAAAATCTTAGGCATTCTGATTACTTTATGTGTGCCTATTTTAGTATAATTTTTTCTGTTATGTGTAGTTCCATACTCTTGCTTAGAAGGGCACCAGGAGGGAAATCTTATTCTCAAAGGCAGTGTTTTATTCTAGCAATATTTTATTTTAGCAGTGTTTTGACTGACATCTTTTCACGTCTTCTGATTTGGGTTTGCCTTGACTAGAGACAGTCAATGTAGTATTCAGCACTTAGAAGATTACACAATTAACTTTGCAGATGTCAGTCTGCAAAGAGCCCTAAGACAACTTTCCCAGCAACAAACACTTTCTGCTGCTGTGCACCCTGGTTGTTCATCCTCACAGTCCATGCTACTCTAATCTGTAGTGAGACCTGCAGGCTGTTTGAGCTTTCTGGGCTGATTTTGATCACAGCAGAAGCAGAAGAAAAGACACATATTTTTCTNCTCCTTACTACAAAATTTACCTAATTTTTATTATTTCAGGTCAAAAAATATGTTTTTCTCTTTTGATTTAAAATTAATTAGGGATGGGGGTGTTTTGTTTGGGAAAAAAAATCAATCTTTTTATAACTTTCCATCTTTATATATATATATATATAAATATATATCAATTTCTTCAGCTTCCTATGAAAAACTGAATTATTTTTCTTTTCAGCCTTCTGTTCCACATAACTTTTTACAGAACATTAGTTTTGTTTTTAGGGTAATTGGTCAGTTTGGAGGATTGCATCAACTTCTATGAAAGTTTCCCTTTAATGGTGAAACCAGATGAAAAATAGTGATGTAGTCTGGGGTTTTATTCACATTCAAACTACAGTGAGAAGGGAAAAAACAGATGTGAACTGAACTGGAAGAAAATTCACAGCTGATATATGCATAAAATTGCATTGAATTCAAATAAACGAGGACCTGAAGGAAGCCTGAAGACAAATCTCATCAAATCAGACTGATCTTTATTATAAACATACTCAGTTTTGTGATCTAATAATGATTTAATTTCATGTTTGAGGAAGTTGGGATTGATATTTTGCAACAGTTCAAATGTCAGGCTTGGGCAATTTTTGATTTGTTGCAATTTGGAGGACTCTGAACTTGGCAGAGATGGTGAGCCCAGCATAAATAGCACCAGAGCTATCAAATCTGGAAATTCTCTATCAACAGAAACTATCCAAAGTTCAGGAACATTACTATCACATTCAAAGCATGTCAGTTTGTCATTGAAAGTTCTAAGAGAGATTATATAATTTCCTGACATTAAAAACCACATTTGAGTTCTTTGATGATAGCAGAGTCAATTGGTTTCAGAGTGTTTCAACATTATGGCATACCAGTAACATGAGGATATGTCATTCACACTGTAATAAAAGAACNCTGCTGCTGTGCACCCTGGTTGTTCATCCTCACAGTCCATGCTACTCTAATCTGTAGTGAGACCTGCAGGCTGTTTGAGCTTTCTGGGCTGATTTTGATCACAGCAGAAGCAGAAGAAAAGACACATATTTTTCTGGTTGATTTTACCCGAAGCAGAGTTAAGCGTTCATTGTGTATTTAATCAATTTTGGCAGTGGCATATTCTGCGGTTGTTGTTATACATGGTGGGCCATAGTAAGAAAGCAACGCTGTTAAACACTATGTTTTAGTGCTTTGAATTTTGCAGTCAGTTACACTTCACAGAAATCAAGCAGCAGTGGAGCCATAATTTTTGCTATAGATCAATGAAACAAGAGATGTATATTTCTACACTCTGTTGATGAGAAGTTCCTTTCTCCTGTTGAAACAGAATAGACTAGATGACTGGATCTTAGTTAATTTATAACATTACTTATGACTCTCTCCTGCATCATGAAGTGAAGGTGAGATATATGATTATACCAATAATTGCATTAATTTTTTAAATTTTGTTTCTGAAACTGGCTAATATACTCCTGTTCATGTTTCAAAGCCGTCCATATATGAGACTGAAGTTTTTCAGTTATTTATTTGTTCTCAGGGGTTCAAGATTTGCAATTTTTTTCTGAACTTATCACTTTCAATTGGAGAAAAAAAGCGCTAAATAAATCAATAAGCTTCTT
>VYZS01010832.1:14567-59199 GCA_013400695.1 Neodrepanis coruscans | reverse complement strand
TTATTATTGTTGTTGTTGCTGCTGTTGTTACATTACTTTTGTACTCATTCACATAAGTGAAGTATGTACATTAACACTTCCAGATACAAGAAATTAAAAGTTCACTGGAATGCTTAGGAGAAAATAATGATTCATTGTGTCTTCTTTTCTCTTTTGATAGGAAATTTCAACAGAAAACACAGTGTAGACACCAAGCATCCTCAGTCTAAGCAATCTATTTCAATTATTTTGCATATCCTCCCTGGTAAACTTAATCAGTACTAATATGTATGATTTTCATTTTTAGCTTCTTCTGTGTTGAACTGTCCTTTCTGCAATCACTAACAGTTTTCAACATCCCAGTCAGTTTTGAATTTCCGTTTTTCCACCTTCCTTTTTTTATTATTCTTCATTACTCCTAGTAAGGACAATGTTTGATTTGTGGAAGAAAACAAAGGATACGGTAAGCTTTTTCTCATTTTGATCCAGAGCTCAATCTCTTAGCTTCCTTTTCTTCTGTTCTTGACCTGTCCTCTTCCTATATTTTCACTCTACATTCCTCTTGCTGGTTCCAAAGGATGCCTGTTGCTATCCTTCAGCAGAACAGTGTCTGTGGATTCACATACATTAAACCATCATATGCAGCTCTCTGTTACAATGTCCCTACTTCTTTCCCCTCTTCCAGCATTTCCTCCTTCATACCTCAGGGCTATAGGATTCAAGCTATAATCCAGCCCCACAACTATTGAGAATTTTTAACTCAGCGGCTAATGATGAGCTTTTTGATTGTTTTTAACCCCGCCACAGAAGACAGTATGCAAGCATGAAAATAGGGACAGGAAAATGTCTAATACCTTCTTTTAGTGGCCAGGATGATTCATATGGATCTAAAGCAAATGCAGAACTAAGATATGAAATGAACAGGTCCTTGATTTCTTTCAGTCAGCCAATTTCCTCCTATATTCACCACCATGCAACAGAGACACTATTTTATAAACTGGGGTTATAACACAGCTTTCTGAAAACTGGCACAAATTATACCACTCGAAGCACCTTTATCCCAACATCCCAAGGTCCAGCAATTGTCAATCTACAATAATTGTACCACAAATAATGAACAGTTGAACCTACTCCCAACAAAAAGCAAATTAATTCACTTTCTGTGCCTGAAAATTACCAGGTTACCCCAGACATCTGCTTCTTCTGTAGGACAAACATGCAGGTTTTTGCTTTCAACAATATTCTAAATTAGACAGTATTATAAAAAACAAACACAGCAGCCTTAAGTTATGACACACAGAGGAGTATTTCTCATAGATGAGCTCTACTTATGAGAGGATCCAACAAAAACTTTGCTACTGATTGCTCTGTGCACACCTCTAGACCAAACAAAATACACCACATGTATAAAGCACATTTCTTCCTTGCCTAGAAGAGCAACCTTTGTTTATTTAAATAGATTTTACTACAGAAAACAAATTAAATTAATACCAATAAATTATGCTTCATTTTTGAGTGTTGTTTTATTTAAGATTTTTGGGGTCTCCCCTTCTATTTAAGCAAGGAAACATCTTGTAAAATACATTTCCTTAAAGATACCTTACTTTCTCATTAAACACTTTTTTCTTTTCTACTAACAAATTCTCTTCTTCTGACAATACCTTACACTCCCAAAATGAAGTCAGAAATGCAGACACCCCATCTCTCAATATTAGAACATGTTTCTGTCATGATAAAATTTGGTTTGCCTACTTCCATCATAGAACATCTTTCTTAAACTTTTAAATCCTTAATACAACATTGACATACTGAATACATTTCTTAGGAAGACCTAAAGTGGTAAATTACACTGAGACATAGTATTGGATTTTTAGATTCAAAACTATTCATTTCACAGAATAATGAATCTTCATAAATAATGCTGAACTGCAGATTTAAATCAGTTTGTTAAGATTATCAAAACATCGGTATTTTTTATTACACATTTTCATGTATCCTCAACTGATAGTAGATAAAGTATTTTCTTGGAGATAAAAGGATTATGTCACACTCTCTAATCTTACATTAAAAGATTATAAATCATATTCTACAGTACTAGTATTAGAAAATAAGAAGGTCATAAATAGAAGGTAATGTTGATTTTAAAAACATCATGAGTATCAGCCTCATGTCCTTTCATGAACAGCAATGGACTCTGTAAGTAATACTTTACTCCTATTTGGTCTCTGCCTGCACTATCAAATGTGATCATATATTACTAATAACTGATGCTTGCTTTCATATCTAACCACTTGTACAACAAAAATGAAAACCTATTTCAGTACTCCTGAACACATTAACATATATTTTAAAGTAGTATAATATTTATTTCAAAAAGGCACTTGCTGCACATATACTTGGCAGAATAAGCTTGGCAGTTCAAGGGAATTTTTCATCAATATCCACATTTGAGTTGCCAATCTGTAAATAAGTTTTCACGAAAAACACATGCATTTTCACAAAAAGGTATCTAATAAAAGATTATTTGAATGCTTTAAATTACAAGTAGATCCTTATTTACACTTTTTATTTAATGGCATTTTCTTGTTTGGAGAAACTATATGAGGGCAATTGCACTAATAGCTAGAACAAGGGGATAAATTACCTAAGCATGTGCTTAGGTTGTCAGCAGCATTGAGGCTGCTGTTTTACTTTACAATAAATGACAGATTGGTTGTTTAATAGCAATAATCCTTGCCTGAATTTTATATATGTGTGAATATTTAGCTTGCAATTATATTTCTTTCCTAAATGCTGTTAGTGGAGTAAAACTTCCTCTTGATTATCAAAAATCACATTCTTTTCCATCATAGATTCTTTGAACTTATGTGTACTTTCACCTTAATATTTTTATGTGTTTTTTTTTTTAATCCAAAAGCATGCTTTGTGAAGGCTGTGATTCTGTCAATGCTTTAAAAGTGAGCTCAGACTTTCATCTTCTACAGTTAATGCTACCATTATCTCATTCTTGGCCTGTAATTATCAGTGATAATAGCAGAAATCATTGACCCTTTAAGAAAAAATAATAATCTGTTTTTCATAGAATAATTATATTATANTGAATGTTGCCCTTTAAACTTTTGACCAGTTCTCTTATTTTCTGAAGTTTACCAGTAGAAGTGTGTTGTTTTACCATGAGAAAACATGAGCAATGTCTTCTCCCTTGAGCCCTTTCACNGAGACTTTTAAGATCATCCAGTCTAATTGTCCACCCAGCACTACTCCTAAACCACTAACCCCTAAACCACTAAGCCACCTCAGCGCCAGATCCACACGCCTCTTGAACACCTCCAGGGATGGTAACTCCACCACCTCCCTCCACAACCTATTCCAGTGCCTGACCAATCCAAGAGTGATTTTTTTTTTTCTAATATCTAATCTAAACCTCCCCTGCCTCATCTTAAGGCCTTTTCCTCTGGTCCTCTCACTGCAGATACGGTAGATGAGACTGACCTCCACCTCAGTACAACCTCCGTCCAGGCAATTGTACAGAGCAATGAGGTTCCTCTTGAGCCTCTCCTTCTCCAGACTCAGCAAAGCAGCTCCTTCAGCTGTTCCTCATAAGACATGCTCTCTAGTCCTTTCACAACCGCTGTTGCCCTTCCCTGGACATGCTCCAGCACCTCAATGTCCTTTTTAAACTGAGAGGCCTAGAACTGAACACATTACTTAAGGTGTGGCCTCACCAATGCTGAGTGTGAGACACTGGATTGTTGTATTAATTACTGGCTCAGATGAAGTCAGGTGTGTCTGTGTGTGGGGGGGAAGGGACAGCTCAAACTTCACGAAGGTGAGGTGGTGCCTTGCCCCATACTACAGCCTCTTGGAGCCTTCTCAGGCAGCCTCAGAGGAGCTGTCATTCACTGCCACACCAGGAGCACTGCCCCACACCCTGCCCCAGAGCCTAAGAATGGCCAGTCAGCCAGAAGTCCTGCCTGGAAGAGAGTGGCCACAGTGGGCAGAGCAAATAAAACCACCACAATGCAGCCACCATACGGTTCATCCTTATCATCTGGACACACGGAAGCTGGACTTGCACAGGACTTGCACAGGGTACTAGCTATAATTCTCTCTTTATCTCTTTCTTTTTCTCCTACTCTCCTTTCTTCATATTTGGGGCAAGTTAGAACCAGATGTGTGGATTTTATTAAGTTTTATGGATTAGCATGTGTTAAGTCAATGCTTTGTGGAATGTTTTATTTTAGTTGAATGTTGCCCTTTAAACTTTTGACCAGTTCTCTTATTTTCTGAAGTTTACCAGTAGAAGTGTGTTGTTTTACCATGAGAAAACATGAGCAATGTCTTCTCCCTTGAGCCCTTTCACGGTATAAAAGAACTGAAGGCTCTTTTAATGAATTCAGCAGGCAAATTTTTGGAGTCTTGTATATTTTTAAATTAAACGCCCTTTGATTTGGATTTGGAGTGTGAGATGGCATCTTACAGGGCGGATGATCCCTTCCCTGGTTCTGGACACATTAGTCTTGGTACAGACCAAGGTACCATTGGCTTTCTTTGTCCATTTGGGCACACTGTTGGCTCATGTTCAGTCATGTTCAGCCAGCTGTTGACAAGCACCCTCAAGTTCCTTTCTGCTACACAACTCTCAAGCCACTCTCTCCCAAGCCCCAGGTGCTTCATGGTGTTGCTGCAACCCAAGCGCAGTACTCAGCACTTTGCCTTCTTTAACCTCACGCAGTTGTCCATAGCCCACTGATCGAGTCTGTTCAGGTCTCTCTGTAGAGGTTCTGTAGAGCTGTTTTACTCTGCTGTAGACTATTCTCATTCCAGGCGAAAATTCAAAACTACCAAGGATGCAAACAGAAAGAAGTTCCTTAACACATCAGAGCGAACTATATCACCTAAATTAACTGTATAGGGCTCTCTCTAAAATCCATTCAAGTAATGAAGCTAAAAATACTAAATCACTGTGCTGAAAGTTAGAACACTGCTTTTTTAATAGCCACACAATTGAGGTAAATTTTCTCTGCTGCATTGACTTTGTGAGACCTTCCCTGGTAAATAGGAAGGAGTTGTCAGTCCCTTGTCGTGAAAGGCCTCTGTAACTCATTCTATGAGTTTGTAACTCATTCTTAGTCCAGAGGTCAGAGCAAATCCTCCCTGAATCCCTACCTGGGCACACAAAGGTGATGGTGATGTGCAACAGCCACCACAGGAGGGACAGGGGAAAGAAAAGGAAAGAAAGCAGTTAGTGACAGAGAATCAGTACTGCATTGCCTGGATATATAGACTCATAGAAACTTCCTTAAATTCAACAAAGTTAAATGCAAAGTCCTTCATCTTAGCAGAAATAACTGCATTCAGCAGCATGGTTTGGAAGCCAACTTGTTAGAATGATTTACAGAGTAAGACCCACATGGTAGATAGATAGCTGGAATGGAAATTGGCAGTGTGACCTCAAGGTGGTGATGACCAGCCACATACCAGGCTCTATCAGAGCCAGCAAGCAGGTCTAAGACAGCAAGTCACCTTCTGCTGTTCAGCACTTTTGAGACTGCATGTAGAGTACTGTGTCCTATTTAGAGTTCCCCAGCACAAGAAACCAATGACAGAGTAAAGCAGGTGACCAGCAGATGCTGCCAAGGTGGTCAGGGAACTGGAGCACATGACACTTCCTGGAAAGGATAAGAGAACCAGGTTTGTTCAGCCTTAAGAAAACTCTGACAGCAACACACTGGAATCTTGCACTGTTAGAAAACCCAGTATGATTAGGAACAAAGTCCTTAAGGGAAAAAAAAAAAAAAAGGAATAAGAAGTGATACACTAATACAAAAGTATGCTACATATACATTTAGATGAGAATCTTACCTGTAAGAAAGTTTTGCCTCTTCTGTTGAATTCAACAGAGTTGCAATGTCAGGCTACCCTTAACCTCTCATTTGCTGTCGATACTGTTGGTATTCTGTTCCTTCTAGGTCCATAACACAGAGAATTGGATGTGAAATCGGAGGTGCCACATTTTGAAGTCCTTTTTGCCCTTTCCTTCCACATAAATAAATTTAAATTTGCCACCAGGTAACTCAGAAGTACTGTACTATAAGTCACTCTTCCCTGCCTATAACAAGAAGATTAAACCTTTTTATTCTAAACAAACATGCTTGACATTATTATAGCAAGCCATTAAGAAATAGGACTTTGTATTTAGAAAAAAATTACATGTTTACTGTTCCATCTAATCACGTTTCATTACCGTGAAAATTTCTGCTTTTGAAATGACCTGAAATATATAATTCTTCTAGTGTCAAGTCACATTACTGGAGAAGAACACTTAATAAATCCCTTAACATTCTTCACTGATACTTTGAAGTTATGATACCTCAACTAGCCATTGCTTCCTTAGGACACTGCCTTCATTCAACAAGAAGGAAATTGCTGGGTTATAATGACATGCATTATTTGTGGTCAAACTGGTATCGCATAGGATTAGACTCATCCTAAAGCTGTTCTTGCCAGTCTAGTTTACTTGGAAAACTGCTAAATTTCTTGAACTAGCCACTGCCTTGTTCTACACTTTGAGGGTGAGTAGCTTGGAAAGAAGTAGGGCACACCAAAGTTTCTGAGAACCCTTTTTTTTCTACTAGCTTGTCTGTCGTAGGGTAAAACCGCAAGTAAAAACGGTCTTTGTTCCTGCCGCATGGGGCCAGCGGCCAGACGGGGGGTGACGACCCTTTCCTCCACCTGCGTGGACCGAGGGCCACCTGGCGCTGGCGCCCGCGTGGGTTTCAGTGGCCCCCTTCCCCCCGGTGGCGACGGTGACGGCGCCAGGGCTGTGCCACCGGCGGGAGCGGCGGCGGCAGCGCTGNAGGGGAGGGAGGGGGGAGGGGGCTCGCGGTTTCTAACTTTCCTGGGTGTTTTTCTTCAGTCAACAGCTGAGCAGAAGTTCATGCTGCTGGAGAGCCCTCAGATCAGCCGTGGGCTTTTCTCTAATCACCCCAGCATCTCTCCGGGAGCCCAGAAAGAGACCAGCACTACCCTGGAGTGTCCTCACCCCAACACAGGCACTGTGAAAGCTTAATTTGTCTGGTTTTTTGCACTTTATTGTTAGTTTTTCTGTGTGTGTAGAATAAACTGTGATATTTGTGTGTTTTCTTCATTTTGGGGTGTGTCTGTGGCTTCTCTTGGAAATCTCTTGTCCAAAATCGCTAAATTTGTGGTAAAACCACAACATTGTCTCAGTCACAGAGCTCTTAAATGGGATATTTTGATGCAGGTGCCTGCACTGCCATAGCAAATCTGTTGTTTTATTTTCTTCAATGACTACAAGAAAGGGAGGAAGAGCAAATTTTCACTGTTAATAGAACACATGCATTGTGTGACAGTGTTGTAAATTTCATAAATTGAAACTGAATTAGCTGGAAGTTTTCACTGTGATCAGCAATGAAAGAATTGACTTTTCCCATTAACAGGAAAATATTCCTGAAGAAGCTTCTCTTACTGCAGCCAAATACACTACAAGTGCAGAAGTCAGTGCAGAATGATAAAAAGTCAATTTGTGATATAGTGTAGACCAGAGATGACAGAAAGAGCAGAAGCTGCTTTCTGCTAGAAGGCTACATGTAACCTGTGAGAGCAGCTGCCATGAAACTTGCCTTCAGCAGCTGGCATACAAATTCTGTTGTACTCTCCAACAGAAACGTGGCCATACCTCTGCTCCTGATCTCAGACATGATCAGCTGGGGTTTCCACACACTCTCTGAATTCAGCCTGTAAGATGTGTCATTATTTGAAGGACTGTGACATTCACTGCTGCTCAGCACAGTGAGACAATACATGCCCACAATACAGCCACACAGCACCAGAACATCATGTCTGGCAATAGACGGTTGGTTCTGACAGCAAATAAAGTGGATAAGGCAGGAACCAATGACTGGTACAAACAGCCACATGTGCCATTTTCTGTTTGACATAATGCTCTTAAACTAAGCATGTTTTCTCAACATCATTAATTTAATTCCTTTTCTAATTAGAAAAACTACACAATACTATTCATTAATTCCAAAAGCTTAAACACAGATCTGGAAACCTTATATACCAGAAAATTGCACTGAAATATCTGCACAGTGGTCAAGCTGTAAACAGAGAGCAGTATCGAGATCTACCGTCCTGCTTGCACTGGACAGCAGGCACAAGAATGGCCCTCCAGGAAGCACATCTTGAAAATTATTACAAGGACAACACAAGTAGGAGCAGAAGCAAAAATCAGACAAGTAACAGTGCCTTTAAGGCAGGGAGGGTATGGAGGAGGTGGCTAAACCTTAACACAATCACCAAAAAAAAAAGGGCAAGTGTGACTTTATCATCTAAAACAAGTAAAACACAGAATTTGATTTTGCATTTTGAATGGCATTCCTCTTGCTTTGCACAGGTAGAATAAAATCTGTGGATTATTCCTACCTTTTGAACTTTAAGGACTCCTATCTTTTTACACGGTAAGGTAAAAACTTCAAAGGAAAATATTTCCATAAAACTGCACTAAAGGTTTACAGCCAGCTATATTACATTCTACAGAGAATACACGAAATGAAGCTTGGTCAATTTCCTATTAACAAGCAATTTTTTTCAGAAAATAACTAAAGACCCAGCAATGCAAGTTCCGCATAGGCAAAAGCTTTTGCTGTTACAACTCTAAACCAAGTGCAATTCCCAAAAGCCTTCAGAAAATAAACACAAAGCTGACTCACTGTTATAATTTGCTCAGGTTCTATTCAGAGTGGGGAGAGAAAGGCATGGAGGGAAGGGGACATAAGAATTTATGTTTCTTAAATGTATAAAATAAAGCCTAAAAAACTCATGCCTCAAGCGTGAAAAACCTCAAGATTTCAGCTTTTCCACCTCCCTCCATTTTTACCTTACTTAGCAAATCACCTCTAGTTTTCCTTGGAGTCTTGAAAGGTGCTTCTCAATTTGAGATGGGTTAGTAAAGCAATACTGACATTCTCTCACAGCAGTTCTCAACAATCTAACAGCCATTGTTCAAAGAAAGAAAAATCTTTTAAAAAGACACCAACAAGCCAATTGAAAAAAATCCCTCTCCCAGCCACCTAGTTTGCATTCTTTGCAAACACTATCAACCCTGTGCAAACTGCTTCTGTCCCTGGTTCCCCTACCCCTGCCAGAATTTTAATTATTCTAATTTCACAGGAAAACAATCTAATCCAACCCAACCAACCAAATGACAGAAACCAAAACAAACAAAGAAACCAACCCAAAAAACTGAAGAAGGGAAAAGGATGAGAAGAAAAAGAAAAAAAGCCCTAATAAAATAATTTCTGATACTCTATAGACTCAGCAAGATGTATATTTTTCTTTTAAAGTGACAACACAGATTCCACCAAGGTTTAAATGAAAACTTTATTATATTTGTATACGTTTTAGAAGCCAAAATTAAAAAAATAATAAAAATTAAGATCAACATTAAATATACTATACCACAGGTTTGCAGCACAATTATTTGACTACTCTCCGGAAAGGTTAGACAGGTAATCAGAAGTATAAATGAGTAAGTTTGACTGTGGATTCAAAACTATTAGCAATGATAATATTAAGACAAAAAAATAGAATCCCCATATATCATAATAATTTTGTTAATAAAACATTTTAAAATACTTGACTGTTTAATTATTTTTCAAAATATACATGTCTTTTAATCTCATGTTTGCATAGGATTTTTTTTTCCCACACCTGAACATGTAGATTTTTCATTTCTCTACACTTCAGGTTCCTGTGCAGAGAATATATACTTGAGTTTTCAGGTTGGCTGAATCAGAAGGGACTGTATTTAAACAGTAATTCTTTATTTAAATGTACTCAGTTGATTTCCTCCAAGAAAAGACTGTAAGTATCTTACACCTTCCTTTTAAGAATCAGGTAAGTACTTAAAAGAAGATAATAATGAGACAATTTTTATGTTGTAATACATTTCCTGACAAACTTTGACATACTGGACTGCCAGTCCAGAATACGCGGGATTTTGCAAAACAAAAATGCTGCATGAGTGTTTTAAATCAAGACAGAAATATTTGAAATCTTATTTCAACCTTGTCATAATGAGAAAATAAACTGTCTGGTTTGGAAATCATATCCTTCTCTCACTTTTCCATTAGATTTTCTAATAAGAGACACACCACTTAACTTCAAAATTTAACTTTCAACAATCCCTTGGGGGAAATCTGACTTAAATGCTTCCTAATACACAGTTTGCAAGTTTGCACATTATTTTTTCAAGCGTTTCCTCAATTGTTGTAAATGCCTTGCATCAGCATCCTCAAGGATTAATACAGTAGTTTTAGATTGAAACGGATTAAACTCAATAGTCATCAAACAACAGAGATCTATCAGTTGCTTTTGACATTTCTCTAAACCATCCTTAAGCCTTAGACGTAAAGATGGATCCTTTTTCAGCCTATTCATTTCAGGCACTGAAAAGCCAACCAAGCTTGTTAGAATATCATCAGGAAAATCTACTTCAAGATAAGCAGAACCATCAGAAATTTTTGCTTTTATACCCCAGAATCCATTGCTGCTTGTGAGGTTTCCAGTGAGAGTAACAATAAAACACTTAATTTTCAGAATTGTAACAGTTTCTGTTTTTTTTGCCAGGAGAAGGGAAATATATGTGAAAGGTGAAGAATTTAAATCCAAATGTGCTTCTACTGCTTGGCAGAGAAAGGTGTGTGAATCAGGTTTATGCTGATCTGCTTCTGGATCCATTTCTGAGAAAAATACAGGATCATTGTTTAACACCCTGCTGTCAGAAGTGTGCAGAGATTTACATCTGCTCCCATCGAAGTCTGTGTCATTCTGCCCTTCATCAGGATGATTTTCCAAAGAGAAATCTGAAGAACTGCAGGTCTGATGTATGCTTTCGTGCGGCAAAAAGCTATTCACACTATTTCCATCTTCATCAAACATTGTTGTTACAAAATTCTTTTCCTTGCTGGTAACTTCCATAGGCTTATCTCTTTCATTCACATCACCTTTTTCACAAGCACCATTTAAAGATGAATTGCAAAATTTTCTACATGTAGGTGGAAGTCTTTCAGTAATTAAATCTATGTTTCTTTTCATGACCACTGCTGGCACTTCTTCTAGTTCTCTCTGCGTCTCTTCTTCCAGAAGTAAGTCATCTTCTAAAGAAAAATCATTTGAAAAACCATCAGCATATTCTATGGGAGGTGAAACTCGTTCATCTGAACGAGGCAAAGGGCTTCCAGATTTCTCTATCAATACATTTCCATTGTGTGCAGTCAGCAAAACTGAGGCTGTACTAAAATTACTGCTTCTACTGCAGTGCCTACTTTCTACAGATGTTTCATTGTTTAAAGTAAACTCATCATTTTCATCAAGACTGGCTAAAAGCTCCTCATTCGAAGGGCTGAAACTTTGTTCTAATTCATCCACAGGCCTCGCAAAAATCTGTGTGTGACCAGCTTGTCCAACAGAATTAGAGTTTCCAGTTTCTCCAATTAATCTAGCCAGGACTCTTTCCTGAGAATAATCCTCAAGAAGAGCATCCACTTCACCCCCCAACAGTTTCACATTTTCTGGTTTAAGCAGGAGGACTCCAAGACGATATGCAATATTACCCTGTACAGTGATTTTTGTTCCAGGAGGAAGATTACTGCAGAGGACAGGTACCGGTTGATACTCCATGCCCTGAATTTGGTGTATTCCATCAGTTAGTTGTAGCATCAGCATTCGAGTAGGCTTTGCTTCCCAGGGCTTCTGGAATGCCTGAGTACTGGCTGTTACTTCTTCATTTACAGTGCTTTTCCCTCTCAGCTTCTGCAACTGAGAATATGCTGGCTGGCTGACATCAAGCAGCGAATCAATCTGTATGGAGTAGAAGCCTGACAACTCTCCTTTGGGAGCACTTAAGATGCAGTCAGGCAAAATGGGATATTCCAAGTCTCTTAGATCAGTAAGAAGCCACTGCTCAAATACTTGCTTGTTAATCTGAGCTTGATTCAAGTTACTACCACTATTTTCTTCCTGGATCCAATTGATACACGCTTCCAGCCATGTCAAAGGAACTCTAACATGCCACGTGGATGAAAGCCAGGTTTCCACTCTTGCTGCAATGTTAGATATAGACATGTTTGTTGGTAAGAGTGAATTCCCTAAAACAGAATCCAAAAAGATATATTTATTCTTCTGACAAAAGCTGAAATTATGACAAGTCTCATGCTCATTTCAATCAACATAAGAAGTACGTATAATTATTATGAAGTTTGTGCAAAATCAGGAAAGCATAGAGATTTACACAAGCAATCATGTTTTGTGAACTTCTTTTCTGTTGATTTCATTAGAAACATATAACTAAAATCCATTTCCTATGGATGGAAAGTGAGTGAACAAAAAACCCTGAACAAAAACAAGTAAATTGCTAAATATACATCCTCGACTTTTACTGCTTTATTTCTCTGGGTGCTGCTGCTAACACTCAGTTTATTTTAAAAATTGACCTGAGATGTTATTCTCCCACTTCACCAGTACTATTAGGAAGAGAGACTCTACAAAACCAAGTTGAAGTCTGTCAGCACTTGCATCAGAGACGTGACTTTCATTCTGTAACTGGATGAAAGCTTCTACCCTACAACAGAAAGCCAGCCTAAAACATTGTTATCTAGAGATCCACTCCACATTTGGCTGCAATAGGCAAGTCTTGGCAGCCATCATCTCAGACAATCAGTGGCTAATAAGCATTAGCTTCTTATCAGTTCAGGAATTAACTAAGCACAAACAGAATAAAAGTATTTCAGTTGGAAAGGACTTAGAATGATCACCTAGTCCAACTATCTGACCAATTCAGGGCTGACCAAAACTTAAAGCTTGTTATTAAGAATATTGTCCAGGCGCATCTTAAACACTGAGATGTTTGGGGCATCAGCCATTTATCCAAGAGGCCTGTCCGATCATTCTCTTAGAATAACAGAATGATTCATGTTGGAAAAGACCACCATCATCATCAAATCCAATCTTTGACTGAATACCGCCACGTCGAGTATACACCAAGTGCCACATAACAGTAATTTCTTGGACACTCCCAGGGATGGTGAATCCATCACCTTCCTGGGTAGCCTGTTACAATGTTTAAACACCCTTTCAGTGACAAAATTCTTCATGATGTCCAATGTCAACCTCCCTTGTTACATTTTGAGGCTGTGTCATCAAAGAGACTGACCCCCCCCACCTGGCTACAACCTTCCTTCAGGTAGTTTCAGTGGAGAGTGAAAAGGTCTCCCTTGACACTCCTTTTCTCCAGCCCTGCTCCCTCAGCCACTCCTTGCATGACTTGCTCTCTAACCTTTCACAAGCTTTGCTGTCCTTGTTAAAGAAATCTTCCCTGCTGTAAAGTCTGAATCTCCCCCGATGTAGCTTTGAACCATTCCCAGGTGTTCTGCCACCACATCTCAGGAAGAGTGTGGCATTGCCCTCTCCACATTCTCCATCTGGAATCTGTGCAGATCAATGAGGTCACCCCTCAGCCTCCTTCTCTCCACACTAGTCAGTTCCAGGGTCCTCAGCCATTCCTCACAGGACATGCTTTCCAGCTCTTCCACCTTGCTGTCCTCCTCTGGACCATTCAAGGACCTGCACGTCCTTCTCAAATTGTGGGGCCCAGCACTGCACACAGGGCTCAGGGTGAGTCCACACCAATGCTGGATACAGCAGGATGATCCCCTCTTTTGGTGGCTGGTGATGCTGTGCCTGATGTACCCCAGGATGGGTTTTGCCCTCCTGGCTGCACAGGCACACAATGACTCACAAAGAGCCACTGCCAACCAGCACCTCCAGATTCCTCTGTAGAGCTGCTGTCCAGACACTCCTCTCCCAATGTATACTCGTGTCTGGCAGTACTCCATCCCAGGGCAAAATCTGTTAAAATTGTTAAATTTCATGCCAGTGATATTTGCCCAATGTTCCAATCTATCCAGATCCCTCTGCAGGGCTCTTGTCCCTCAAGACAGTCAACAGCACCTCCCAATTTGGCATCATCTGCACACTTGCTAATGGTGCATTCAACTCCTGCATCCAGATCACAATGCTCAAACACTGAAAAGATATTAGGCTGCCTAACTGTGGATCGTGTTCGGTCCCTCAGAATGGACGATCTAGTTCAACTTCCACACAGAGCACAGTGAAAACAAGAACTATCGTAAGAATATTTAGGAAACAGCGGGTTTGGCTATTTTTTTCCCGCCAGGGAAGGTCAGGGGGAGGCAGAGGAGGCCGATCCCGATCCCGATCCCGATCCCGCACTTACCGGGGCTCTCTCGGGCCACGAGACGGGCGGGGGGCGCGAGACCGCAACCCACACAAACGCCGCGCGCGCCGCCGGCCAATGGGAGGTGCGCGTCGTATCATCGCGAGAGTCTCGCTGCCGCCGGCGCCAAGCAGCGCACAAGGCGGAGTTTTCGCGGCCGCCATTTTCTCTCCCCGGCCGCCACCGTTCCTGTTCTCCCGGGCCGCTCTCAGCTGCTCGTGCCGATCCCAGTGCGACTCCCGCCGCCCAGGTAGGAAAACCCGGCTGGCCGTGACGAGGGCCTAGCGGCGCCGCACTTTCCCCTCGCCCGTCTCGCTCTGTCGCTCACGGAGGGCGGTGCGGTGCGCGGCGCCGCCCTCCGCGCTGACGGGCAGCGTCCTCACCCAACGGGGCGGCGGCGGCGCCGGGCTGGGGGGGGCGGTGGGGCCAATCGCGGGTGGCGCTGGTGAATGTGCGCGTCGGCGGCCACGGTCGCTCCCCTTTCTTTCCCGGGCGCGGAGGAGCCAGCGGGGGGTGCAGGTACGTGCAGCCCACGGCGCAGCGCGGCCGGGGCCGGCGAGGAGGGGAAAAGGGCGGGGGAAGGTGCGCCGGGCCGGGCCTCTCCTGAGGTGGCAGAGCCGTCGCCGTGCCCCGCTCGGCACCCCTGCGTGACACAGCGGTGAGGGAGGGCCCGTGTGCGGCCCCGGGACTCCCGTGGGCTCCCGGAGGCGCGGCGGTGGGACGAGGTGAGCGCTGCATGGAGGAGACCGGGGTGTCACCTCAGACAGCTGTGTCCCCTGCCCAGTAGGGACAGCGAGCGGAACGGCGCTGGGTGCTGCCACCCGGCCGCCGCGGGTTCCATAACGCCAGCGGGTGCGCTTCAAGGGCGGGGAAGCGGCCGCCTCCTTCCCGCGCCCGCCGTTGGTAACTCTGTGCCGGGGGCGAGCGGCAGTTGCGGGCGCAGAGAAGACGCTCCGGGCCCGGCCCATCCGCTCCGGCCGGTCGGGGGGCGCCCCGCGTGGCGGCCGCGCCGTGTTCGGGACCGGGCGGAGCTCCCTCGGTGGCGGGGGTGTCCCGCTCCGCCACCGCGCCGGGCTTAGGGCCGCCGGGCGCCTCCTTTGTCTCCGCCCGGGCAAAATCAGGTAACTCTCCCCGCGGCCGCGTGGTGGTGGCGGCGGCGGCCCTTCCGCTCCTGGCTCCGCCTCGCCGCGGGCGGGCGCCATTTCGGAGGGCGCCATTTCTGCGGCTCTGCAGGGGCTTTGCGGCGCTGCCCCGTCCCGCGCTGCGCCCGGGAGGGCGCTGGAGAGAGGGCACGGAGAGAGAGGGAGCAGGCGGGCGGCGAGAGCCGCTGTGCTGTGGAGGGAGCGGGGCTGAGGCTCGCTGGCGTTTCCCAGCCCGTACATCTGTGGTCTCTCGTCCCGCGTCTCATGACCGCTTTATCACTTACGCGTTTATGAAAAAACTGACTTTATTACCAGTTTTAACTGACTAGATTTACTTAGCTGAGGGACGCTACTGAGAGGATCTGACGTATGGGCAGGTTTGACTGGTGGAGTCTAATCCGTGAATTGTAACTACGGTTCGCTCCCCGCAGCTCTGAAATTCTTGGGGTTGTTGGAAACCGATTAGCCAGGATCCAGAAAGGTTATTACACTGTATCCGGTCCTTCTCTATTCTTCCTGCGTGCAACAGCACAGTTTTGGCAATGCCTGCCTGAGATGCCGCTATAATTAACTCTGTGCGTGTCCGTTACCTCTTCAAGAGCCGGCGAAGGCCCATACAAGCAGGGCAACAATTACCTAGCTATCTGCGAGTGTGTTTATAAAGTTAGAATCATCTTCTTTTTACTTCTTTCATTTATGGGCAGCAGAATGAGTGCCTGCCATTTGTTAAGGCCGCAGAAATTAGTGCAGTATCATGGGAAATACGTGATTGATTTGCTGCATTTTCTGTAAATCACATTTTTGAAGATAAAGTGCAAAATTATTTCTTTTGTGTATGCTTCTGTCTAATGTGGCTTAGTAGCATTCCAAGATTAACTTAAGCAGGTTGTAATTTATTTCAGAAAACCATAGTCGAGTGCAGCTGCTCGATGAGTTCGTGTGTGTGTGTGAACAGTGGATTATATGTAACTACAGAGGATGGTATTTTTGAGGCGAGTTTTTTTAGTGTAGCTAAAAGTTGGAGTTTTTATATTGTTCATCAATTATACTTGTGTGGCAGACATGCTCAAATGCCTGCTAGCACATTGGTACAGAATTTATAAAGGTAATGTTGACAATTACCATAATAGGACTTTTTTTGAGTTTAAGTTGTGTAGACCTAAGCAATAGGAGAAGATTCTTATAGTGTCTTTCTACAAAGTGAAACCAAGGCACATATCATATAGCATGTTGAAAACAGGAGCTGGATGCTTGTTCACTTTAAATACTTCAACATAACTTAGTACATGGGGTTACTTAAAGCTAGCTATGTGCCCAAAAACTGCTTAGTGCTGGAAGCGTTTATGTAGGTCTACAGACTTGACTTTCATCTCATCTTGGTGGTCTGTTTGATTTGGGTATGCTTTTTTTTTAATAACGAAAAGGTTTGCAGCGGCTTAGGTCAAACTCTCTTCTGGCTGTAGTGAGAATCAGAGCTGTTACGTGAGGAGACTCACAACTGATACCTGCTGTTTTCACAGGCTCTTGAAGCAATAGGCTGTTGGATTTTGATCCCACGCAGAATACTTGATTCTTTTTCTCTTCGAGGATATATAGTAGTGGTAAGTTTTAGCAACAGACACTTCTGTTACTGTTTTCACTGTAACATGATGTACAGTTTGCTTTTCGACAGACTGAATGTGCCATCTTTAATATTTTTCAACAGGTCTTGCTCACCCACATAAGAAAAAAAGGCAATGGAAACTGAACAACAGGAAGAGACCTTCACCAACACAGAGACAAATGGTAAATCTTTTAAAGGACTTTTTCTTTTTTAGAAAGAACCTCTTGAAAAGTCAACACTTCTAGTAATTTTTATATTATTTCACTTTACTGTGTGTTTCTATCAGCAGTTTTACTTTCTACATTAAATATTTTTGGCTTTTAATTAGGCTGTGTTATGACACATGCTTTTGAAGCATAAATCCATAGTCATTCTCTTGGTATCTTTTGAACGTGAGATAAGTACCTGAAATTTTTGACTGTGGATTAAAAAAATATTTCATAGCTGTGTGGATAACGTGAGTAAGTAAGAGTGCTATCAGGCATATCCATTAATTGCATTCTGTTCCTTCCAGTTGTTACATGCTGGAGTACTAACATGTGAAATATGTCTGAAGAGCTTCATGCAAAAGTTGTTGGGAGTAATTTTACCAAGGAAGTTAAGACGTTACTGTTCTTGATTTGTGCCATTTTTCCCCAACAGTATCTGAAGTGCTTCTTCACTATTATTTAACCAGTACTTCAGCGCAGAAAAAAATTACATTTTAGCTTTATGCCTGAAAAGTTTTCCCCAATTATAAATACATTTAATAATCATAAATTATAAACAAAATAGTAAGTGGGTGATGCTTCATAGCTTTAAGCAATGTGTCATGAATTTCTCACAACATTCTCATTTAAAACATAGTTCATAGATTTTTAAACGCATTTTCAGTATTTAGTAAGAAAGCTGTTGAAATAAACACTTGTTTCTGTGCTGTGGGTGCTCAGAATAGACTTCTGTAATTAGTTTTGGACTAACAGGAAAGAATGTATTAATGGTAGCATAAATTTGGCATGTGTTCCATTTCATTACAACTTAGTTAAATAAATGTTTATGTTTCCCCCCTATGGACCTCTCTACAGGCAAACGTCCTGCAGAAGATATGGAGGAAGAGCAGGCCTTCAAAAGATCTCGGAACACAGATGAGATGGTGGAACTGCGCATCTTGCTGCAGAGCAAAGTACGCTTGTTTTTACTGGTTTTGTATAGAGCGTTGTTCAAGGGGTAGTGACAAAGTATGTGTTGAGATGTAAGTTTAGAAAGAGTATGTGCTTTATTTAAAATTGGATAACTTACTAGAATAATTTTCAGCGTGTGTGAGTGGTAGTTGCAATTGTATTGCAATGGAATTGTCTTCAGGGTTCTTTTTAAAAGGGTAAGTCCCTAAGGATCAATACAGGGCTTTATAAAATACGTGCTTGCTGAAGAAGTAGAGCGGTAGAAATCATAAGGTATTTCTACCTATTATTGGAAGGTTGTGATTTTGAGGGGAATGACTGTGTATTAGTGATTCTAAATTAAATATGTGAGATGAGAACTTCGGGGTTTAGTAACTCTCCCAAACAGATCAACGGTATCAACAGGAAGAAATGTGGGAGTAATTCTTCAGTAATGCAATGATTTCATTGACAGGTGTAAATAGTTAAATAGCTATAAATGAGTTTCCTCTGCTTCCAGTTGCTACAGATGATTTCTGCTTTCTAGAGTATATTAGTCTTTTGTGTTAACATGCAAGAATGTTGTCTTAACTCCTCCTGGCATTTCTGACCAATGGTCAGGTTACTTAGAGTGCCATGAAATGTTCTACATTCTGTTAGAATAATGTATGATATGTGTAAAAGCAACACTTTACATGTAATTCTTGGAAGAACCTGGCAAAAATGTAGTTTTGCAATTACTGTTCTTCACTATCAGCCAGTTTACTGCTGATGATGTTGGTGTCTTGAATGAATTTGGTGGCTGTTAACATGCACTTAACTCTTTTTTCAAAATACACTCTTTTGAGAAATTAGTTACATTAGAGAGGTATAAACCAAAGTCAGCACTTGTGATTATCAAATGTTTGGAGCACAAAAGTGAACTTTGCAAAGGTATTTCTTAAAAAAAATACAAAAAAACTCTCATTAAGTAAATTAGGGAAATCATTGAGCTGTATTACATTCAAACAGTATATTTCTTGAGGGATATAGTCTGAGATAAGTTTTAACATGGGGAGAATACCCTAGAAACTTCTATTTGGAACTGAAGTATTAGTGGTAAAATACATCTTTTTCTCTCCTGGATTCAAGTGATAATAAGGGGTAATTTTTTACATGGATAAACTGTGTCAGTTTGTTTCAATTTGCTTTGAACCCTTGCAAAGGGGAGGACGTGATTGCCTCACCACCTGGGCCAGCAGAGGAATGCAGCAATTGTCTTGCCATTTTTAGTTTTGACTTCAAAGATGTAGTCTGTGCTGCGTTTTCATAATTTAACTTCTTGAAAACTATTTTCCAGAATGCTGGAGCAGTGATTGGAAAAGGTGGCAAAAATATTAAGGCACTTCGTACAGACGTGAGTATATATGAATTTGAACTAATTTAACAACAATTCTTTCAGAGCACTACATCGAGAGCTTGGTTGCTTGCATTTCTAGAAGTGGGAGCATTTCAACTGTAGGCATCAACAGCGGAGTTACAAGCCATTTGTATTGATTGTTAGAGTATATAACTTTGTTCTTCGTTATCTATTGTAATTAAAACCCAGCTTGACTCATGGGAGAAGAGGTTTATATTAAATCTCTTCACTTTTTATTAGGAGTCTGCTAAATTACACACTTCAAGTGAGTTAACATCCTAATTAAAAATATTGACAAAGCTTACCCCTTAATATTACCATTTCCTATATATGTGAGTCATTTACAGTGCTACTGAAATGGTTGCAGGTGGCTGGCTTAACCGAGTGATAGAGGAATTCTTTAACTTTCTTTAAAGAAGCAAAATAAAGTCATCCATCTGTTCCTTAACAGCTTGCACATGAAGAACAAAAGTATTAATATTGAGGTTTCTTGCTATAAATATGGGTATAAAACACTAAAGGGACATTCTGTTCTGTTACTTGGAAGCATTAAGTGGTCATGACGTACTGCCTGTTCACATTTTACAGTGGGTTGACTCTTGTGATTAGACACATGCTCAGCGTTAATGTTGTGTATTTATGAAACTTGGCAACGCTTCTTAAATTCCATTTGTTTACACTCCTGTACTTAATATCAGCTACAATTTCAACAGTTTTTCTAATCAAGACTGTTCAACACAAGATTTGGCAGAATATCATTCAGTACTGGTTCCAACTAAGTTCAGAAACTACCGCAACTAGAAGTGAGGTTTTAGTTGAAATGGTTAGGATTCATGCGTATACTCACTAACTCTGGCGACTAGTTGTTCTTTTCTCTTCTTTTTTAGGATTTTTTTAATCGGGTTTTTTTTAGGGTTTTTTTGAGTAAATCAGTATGTCACCTAAGTCCAATTAGTTTAGATTGTTCTGGAACATGAACTTTCCCAATTTGCCCAGGGTTCTAGTACTGTCAGTCTGTCAGGTCAGTCTCGACAGGTTTTGTGTCTACCCTCATGAGCCAGCCTGCTACTGAAACGTCATTTGTTCAAAGTAAAAAGTAGTTTAGTCAGATCAAGTGACTCATTTTTAAGGTCCATACTGTTAAGCCACAGTCGATGTAGCAATCCGTTATTGTGTTAGTCTTCAGAACAACTTAAGCTTGTTTCATGAATTGAGAGTAATGAGTATAGTTTGTATTAAATTAAAATTTATTGCTTTTCCCCCTTTTCCCTCTCCTTGTTTTTTTGGCCATATATCTCCGTTGCCCATGTACTGGATCGACTTGCCCCTGCGTTGCCCACCATGACGTTGGCCCATCCGCCCCTGAACGCTCATGTGAAAACCCTGGTTGGCTATGCCCAAAAATGTGCTCGTTGCCAAACGGGTACCATACTTGACAACTTCTGATTGAATACCCATGCCCAATGCCAACATCCACGAACGCCAATGACCAATGCAGTACAATGCCAGTGTTTCAGTCCCAGACAGCAGTGGCCCCGAGCGGTATGTCCCAACAGTTTATGCCTCACTGCCTGATTAGAAAGAGAGAAATGTATTTTATTACCTGCCTTTGATATAATTAAATAGTATCCCCTTATAGACGGTGTATTGTTTTTTTCAAGTTTTCTGTCTTATTTTCCCCATTAAGTCTTTTTGTCACTGAACTTTTACGTGAGTTGCCCACCCAAACAATCCACTAATTTTATTTCGATGGAAGGAGCACAGCTTCAAGTGTTGCATATTTGCTGCATTGTAAATCAAATTGGTTCAAAACAGTCTTTCGCTCTGTCTTTGTGGCCCACCTTGCTCCCTTCAACATTGCCTGTTCATAATTATTTCTGAGGAAATGCTAATTCCGGTTCACTTTCCATCACTTCTCATTTGTTATGTCTTTATTTTTGTCTTGCATTTGTATTTGTTTTCTTGGAGAGCCCATCAGTAATCTGATTTCATAATCTTATTCCAGATACAACGTTCACCACTTGCATATCCTCATTTTTAATATGAGAAGGTGTGCCAGTTTGACTAACGTAATAGCGAGGGTATCCTAATTAGTGGTGGCGGGGAACATGAATATTCACTTCCACTTTCAGTTCTGCATCAATTTCTTGCTCACTTAATCTGAGCCCTTCCAAAAGCCCATTCTATCTCTCTGCAAGACATGTCTTGTCTTATATTTCTCATGCATACATACTGGGCGCAAACAAAGATGCATGTGTTGTAAATTGAGCAAACAGGTTTACTTTAAATGGGGAATATTAATTGTAAACTTTTCTTTGTAGTAATCTTGTTAAAATTTTGTGTGTGATGAAAAAAATTTACTTCTGCTTTTTCTTTTCTGCCTTCTCCATGTTGTCTGGCGTTACGGCTTCCAACAGCATCTTGAGTATAAGTGCAGATATAGAGACAATTGGAGAAATCTTGAAGAAGATTATCCCTACTTTAGAAGAGGTATGTCTCTTAATTTTTTTTTTAATTTTAAGGGTAAAAGATTAGCTTTTGAACAAGATAGTTCTAAATGGTTTACTACTTTCTAAAGGCAAGAAATTTGAAAAATAAATGCCAAAAGTTAAAGAAAGGTTATGCCTCACACTACATGTTGACATTTTTTTTGGTGAGGACAGTTTGTCACTGTTTATTAATTAAACATTTTGAACAGACTTCCCCTTTCAAAATATTAAGTGTTGCACAGTTGAATATCTTGTTAAATCTTTAAGTTGCTCAGTGTAATGTAATAAGTAATGTATTAAAGTGAGGAAAACTGATACTTCACCTGGAAGTGAGGTGCGTCAGTAGTGATCTTATCAAAGGAAATAAAGGATTAGAATTCAGCGATAAGTCATACTAGTGTGTTCAAAGAAAACTTTAAACCCCAAATACTGTAAATTTATGTGACTAATATTCATTTCCATATATGCATTTTTATTACAGTATCAACACTACAAAGGCAGTGACTTCGACTGCGAATTAAGACTTCTCATTCACCAAAGTTTGGCAGGAGGAATTATTGGTGTCAAGGGTGCTAAAATTAAAGAACTCAGAGAGGTACTTGCTTCCAGTTCCAAGATGTGTTTTTTGTTCAGTAAACAATGTTTTGCATTCATGTTTGCAATGTTTTGCACTTGCCCCTGCAAGTGTAGGTATCTTCTGTGCAGTGATTCTTTCTGAACATACTGTATGCATGCTTTTGATGTTCTGAGATGGAGCTGTAAATTTCAACTTTGTTGCAGATCCTCAGAAGTCATGTTGATGTCATCAAGTCATGATGACAGAGCTTAGGACTTGATTAAACAATATTTGTTGTACAGTACTGAATTTAAAGAAAGAATTTTTATTCTGTGTTACTAATATCACACTCATCACTCCTTCTGAAATGATCTGCATAGTCTAGAATTATTGGTGTAGTTGGACGTGTGGTCTGGGGTGAAACCATCTCCACAATAGATGTCTGAATATTGCTGTATATGGGCTTTGTTTTTGTTTTTTTTATTTTCTAATTCTAACTCCTAGAAGACCATTGTTTTCTTTCAGCAAAGGAATAAGATTTTTTAAAGTTAATGGGCTCTGTGAGCTGAAAACACCCATTTTCCTGTCTTTGCCTTTTTCCTTTCTTGTCTTGTGTCAGAGGCGGTTTTAGGTCAGTTCAGGTATAAGCCGATCCCTGTTTGCATGGGTTGAGAGAGGCAAGGTCATTTGTACAGGTAGTGAATTAAGAAGGCTTATTTCTGAGGAGTTTAAGGCATATTTACTCAAGGAATTCTCCCACAGGGGAGGGAGCTGTCTTTCCCAGGAATGCGTTCTGTTTTTCTCCTGCATTCCACAGGGATTGGATCCCTACCTTGGGAAGAGGATAAGATTGCTGCACACTTTCCAGAAGGCTCCAGCAGCAGGCAGGAAGGGGGGGTGGTCCAGAAAGAACAATAAAAGCCTGGAGAAGAACAGAGGTGTGTCTTTCTCCCCAGGCCACAGTGTTTTTGTCACACTGTTAAGTTGATGTTCTTAGTGTTTTTGCCTCTGGAAGTAATTTTTTCTAAATTCTTCCACTCATGGTGTTTTTGGGGTACCACCTGCCTTATTTTTCCTTCACACTAGACGTAATCCTGGCAATTTCACTATCATAGCATCCAAAGCATGTTTTCTTTCATTTGAAGGTTAATACAGCCTGTAAGCTCACAATGGTGTGTGGTCCTTTTTCTAATATTTAATTAAATTATGGTGTAGATGAGTCATAATTGAAATACGAGACAAAGGAACTTGTCTTTGTATAAAACTTCTGTCAGCACAGAGCTTTAAAAGATGTCATTCAAATTTGTTGTGGTAACTGATAAGCAAACATGCAGGGTTTTTTGTTTTCTTTTGAATTTATTTCTTTTCAAATGCTTTAATGGGTTTATAAAGTCATTATATTGAACAAGCTTTGATTTTTTTTTTTTTTCTTCTGCAGAACACTCAGACTACCATTAAGCTCTTTCAAGAGTGTTGTCCTCATTCTACTGACAGAGTGGTGCTTATTGGTGGAAAACCTGATAGAGTTGTTGAATGCATCAAGATTATCCTGGATCTTATCTCTGAGGTAGTGTTTATTACATTTATTTTATGCTTTCATGTATCTTAGATACCATTTGGATGAGAAATGGTGTCTTCTCAGTTTCTGTTTTGAATTCCATACCTCCCATTTCTCCAACAGCAAAGTGATAGACAAGAACTTCTAAAAACTATTTTTATTGTCTAGAATTGTGCACTTATGGAGGAGGAAAGCAGTTTTTAGTGGTAATGAGACATTATTCCATACTCTCCATGTCATTAAAATGCAAAACTTGGAGAGGAAGGAAGAACAAGTTTATGTGCCATGGATAAGTAAAAGTAGTTTATCACATTTAAGTTCACAGGAAGCACATCCAACATTTCCTTTCTTAGCAGCTTTATAAAATCAAAACCATGTTTCAAATGTGTAAATTTGTACTAGGGTATTTACTGTACTAATTAAATATGCCAGTTGTAATTGTCCTAATTGAATTGGGGGGATTGTTTTATTTTGTTTCTATTAGTCTCCAATTAAAGGACGGGCCCAGCCTTATGATCCAAATTTCTATGATGAAACATACGACTATGGTGGCTTCACAATGATGTTTGATGATAGAAGGGGACGTCCAGTAGGCTTTCCAATGCGTGGAAGAGGAGGCTTTGATCGAATGCCCCCTGGTCGTGGTGGACGACCCATGCCTCCCTCGAGAAGAGATTATGATGATATGAGCCCTCGCAGAGGACCTCCACCACCTCCACCAGGTCGTGGTGGTAGAGGCGGCAGCAGAGCTCGTAATCTTCCCCTTCCTCCTCCACCACCTCCTCGTGGCGGGTGAGTCGTTGCAAAAATGCATTATACAGAAACTCATGTTGTATATATTCTCCTGAATTATGTTCATATTTCCAGTGTTTTTTCCATGCTTCCATGTTGTTAGTTATTAGGCATGACTGAGTGTGTATTAGACCAGAGTATTTTGAAAAACACTGGCATTTAATTACCTGTTGCACTGCATTAAGTTGGAAGGACTGTAGTCAGTACTTCTGAAACTTTGCTCATTGAGTATTTTACTGGAGTGGTTTGATACAAAGTTGTATGTGAAAACCGTGAACGTGAAAATCTAAATTGGAATAAAGGAGCTACTTCATATCACACCTTACACAACTGATATGCTGCTGTTTTTTCATTTTAGAGATCTGATGTCCTATGACCGAAGGGGTAGACCAGGAGACCGTTACGATGGCATGGTATGAGTTTAAAACTTGCCTTGTCGTGTTCCGTAAGCACAGCTAGCATGCATGTCTGAAGATGCTGTTGCTGAGTGTATGCATGTTAATGTGAGACATACATAGTTCTGATGCATGTCCACACAAATGATCCTCCTGTGGAGGAATATTGGGATGTAAGTGGTATTTAAGACGTGATCTGTTTTTCCTTTCCTCCCTGGCATCTGAAGTGATACAGAAAAGTTTGACTTTTCTCAGCCCTGTAGGTTCTCTTGCACTGGCCATCTTTAACCAGGATGACAGAAGTAAAATTGGTAGATTTATCGGATACAGCAAACATGTTTGAACAATATTCTCTTAAATTCTGAGTTACACAAACATTAATGCTAAATGTTGGAAAACATGAGCATAGATACAATAACACAGATTATGGAATATTATGTGAAAAAAGATATAGCTGATCTGGAAGGTGATTGCTGTTTTGAATCAATTCTTGTCTATTTTCTGATAATTCCAAATGTTTTGGAAGTAGGACCACTGCTAAGTTGAATCCTAAATCAGTATTTGCTGAGAGAGAAAAAAATCTCACGTATGTGGAAGCTTAAAACAAAGAATTAAAGATAGTCACAGTACAGAATGCAATACAGAAGACTTCGCAAGCACTCAGATTCTTAAAGATTCCTCTTTCCTCAGAAATAAAATGGGGAGGTTATCCTGGTTTTGGCTGGGACTGTTACTTTCTTTTTTGTAGCTGGTACAGTGCTGAGTTTTGGATTCAGTACAAGAATAACATTGGTAACACACTGATGCTTTGGTTATTCATAAGTAGTGTTTATCTTAAATCAAGGACTTGTTCACTCTCTCATTCTCTGCCAGTGAGTAGGTACACAGAAAGCTGTGAGGGAGCCTGGCCAGGACAGGTGACCCAAACTGGCCAAAGGGATATCCCAGTATATAAACTGGGGGAGCTACACAGAATGGGGACCAGTAGAATTTGGGGGATAGGGTCTGGCAGTGGTCAGCAGGTGGTGAGCAGTTGTATTGTGCACCACTATTTTTTATTACTTGGGTTTTAGCTCTTTTTTAAGTTACTATTTACCATTACTGTTATTTTCTTCTTTTTTTTTAATTACTTCATTTATCTAAACCTGTGAGTTTGGTTTTTGATTAACCTCCTGGTTCCTTATGGGTAGGGGATGTGAGCAGCAGCTGTGTGATCCTTAGTTGCCAGCTGAGCTTAACTGCAACACAGGTGAACCTCTGTAGTAGCAACCTTCTTTTCTCCTTGAGCTTTTTACAGCACATTCTGTAATATGACAGATGATACAAGATTAATTTTTTCTTTTAAATGAATGTAAGAAAAATGGAGAAGAGCTGTGAAATGGGCTTTACATATGTCCTTCTTGGGAGTAAGAGTTGCTGGAAATAAAAACTGCAAGAATGTCATGTGCTTGCTAGAAATAATGAAAGATTTGTACACAGTTACACGACAGTGTTACCCATACTAGTCTACATGTAAACTGGAAGAATGGAGAAGCACACTTCAGATTCCTTTTTTGTATTTACGTGTTTTCGTAGCTCAAGTTTTGTGTTCTTCTGTTTTCAGCTAATAAAGCCAGTGTTAGAGTATATAAACTCAGCAGCCTGCCCTTCTTCGGGTATCTGGTTGAGTACAGTCTTACTTAGCTTGACTCTGGGGCAGGGATATGTTCTGGCTGGAATAGAAAATCTCTTTTGACATAGGTTTAGCCTGTAGGGTTGATGTTCACTTTGATGTGTTTCTACAAGCAAGTGGAATCATTTCTATTAGTGTTTGGTTTGGGTTTTTTTGTGCAAAAGACCACCGTTTTACTTCCATTTCATGGCATAGCTGCTCATGACTTTAACCAGGCTATCATAGTTGGTTATAAAGGGATCAAAGTGAGGACAACTTCTCAGCAAAGATTGTATTTGATTTTGAAATTTATATGATCATCATCCTAACATCCTAAATTGCGTAAAGCAGGAAGGAAGTTTTCACACTGATTGTGAGGATGCAGCTGCAGGTGTCATTCCAGGAATGCAGTGTCTTCCTTGACTACTCTTTTTTTCATATAGAAACTGTTATCTAGTTGAACTAGAGTAAACCACTGTTACTGTGGTTTGTGATTTAAGTAATGATGAGAAAAGCTGCTCATAAAGAGCAGAATTGCTCTTTCACATGGATTCTAGTTTACACAGATGCAAAAGGCAAGAATAAATGAACATCTCAAAAATGCTGGAAAAATGAAGCATACAGAAACAATTTTTTTTCACTAGTTCTTTTTTCACTAAAGGCAGAAAGTTTGAGTATTTGATGACCTTTAAGATGTGATGCTGACCTATGATTTTTCTTGAATTCCAGAGATACGACAGTATTGACAGCCTTTTAAAGGCTTGATACGAGAAAAAACAAGTTGGGTTTTAAAGGATAGGTAAATTCCTCTTGCCCATGTAGAGTTACTCAATTAAGATGATACTTGTCTGTTAGCCTGACTGTTTTAGTATAATTATGCACTGCTATTAGAAATGTTCATTTGGTTTATAATCTGCTCTGAAGCTTTTTCCCAGAGTACAGACTTAAATTGTTTCTTGTGAATGGAACTGTATATTCAATGCATAACTACAGATCAAATAAATGCCTGTGGACCATAAGGGCTATTGTCAGCTGAAAAACTCTGAATTTCCTGTGTTTCTTTTTAATACCCACGTTCTCAGGGATGTTTCAGATACAGAAATGTACTTGGATACCACTTGGAGGGGTGGAAAATAGTGGACAGGCATGTGAAGTCCTCTTATCCCCTCACCTATTTCTAAATTAACAGTTCAGGTAGTAAAATGTCCAAAGTACTAAACATTTTAAAATCTGAGTTAATGTAGACTTCAATCAGAATGTCTTCTGTTAAGTGGACTGTCTCTTCACACTTGTGTGAGTGTCTTCAGATTTGTAATGTGCTTTTGTTCCTTCAAATGCTTCCTCATTCTTGATTTTTTTAAACATATATATATATGTGTCTTGATGTATAAAAACTTGAATAATGGCACATATATTTTTAGAAATATGAAACATTCTTCATGTGTAAGAGATGTGACATTAACAAGCATATAACAAGTCAAGAAGAATGTTTGACAGCTATGTTATTTACCCATGCAGATGCTGAGAGAAAATAACAACATTACACTCTGAAAATCAGAAAAACTTAGCACAAAAGAATTTGACATCAATTAGGGCTGCATGCTTTTTCTTTCGTGGGATGTAAAAGTAGAAGTTCTTTGCCTTATCGAGCCTGTCATGGTTTCTGTTCTAGTCCCAGTAGTGACTAGCACAAATTAGTTACAGCATAGAATATTTTGTTATGTATGTTGAAACACCCTGTTTCAGAAACTTGTTTTAAAGTTCACAAATAAACATCAATTGCTGAAATTGTAGAACTCTGAAAGAAATGCTATGTATCATATGTTTTAAAAACTTAATTAAATTTCTAATACAGTTAAGCAGCAGGAGATTGTTAGTCTACTTGCTGGCTATATAAGGTATATGGAAATTAATTGGTAGAATATGAGAAGCAGTGTCCTGTCTGCTTGATCTTCTTTTGGCATAATTACTTACTGTTACTTTTTTCAATTTTCTAACAGCTGAAATAAAAGATTTTTCTAATGCATTGCAAAGTATTTTTATATGTAATAGTACTTGAAGGTTTTCTGAAAGGCAAAAAAGAAGGCTAGTTCAAGTTTTGCCTTGCTATTAGTTGTCTGAGCTTTTTTCTTAGAGGAAAAATCTGTAAATACCACAGAAACAGGGCAGAAAAGTGAGGAAACTAAGTTGTCACACTCAAAGTGAAATTAAAAGGAGTAAGTCTTGCAAGTGGATTAATCCCATAATTTCAAGTCTTGTTATAGTATAAAGGTTTCTCTGTACTAGGGTGTACTGTATTTGCTTGCCTAGTTCTCTAAAAGTCTGTATGACCTGGACTTCCTTTCTTCCTCCTTTTATGTTGTGTCTGGAAGATGATGCAGTGTCATGTGGATGCTTGTGATGATATGCAGCCACCGGAGTTGGTGAGTGTGTTCAGCCTGTTTTTTGAAAACTACTTTATTGAACAAGTTAAGTGATAAAAGTGAACTTCTTAAGAGAATCTTGTGTAGTCTGTGGCAACTTGTACCTAGAACCTATTAAAATTTAAAAAGCTGTCCTGACTCGGAATTTATTGGTAGTCTCTACCTGCCTTCAAAGGATACATTGTTATGTTAATAGAAATACAGAATTATGCAGCAGCCTGGTAAAAAAAGAGGAGTTTTTCTGTACCTCTTTTTTTGTCTCTTTTACACCCTGTTTTTATTTTGTAAATAGTAACTTTCTTCATAACTGATGCACTCTAGATGCGTGCATTTAGGATATATAGTTTCTATTAATTTCACAATATTGAGAGGTTTTTTTTAAATTTCAAACAAATTCAAGCAAATATTAAAAAGTAAGTTCTTATGTTACTGGATAAACTACAATGCCAATGCTTTACTCATCAATGTATTTGGAAATACAGAGTTTGATCAGATAACTTTCCTCCCTAAAACCTATTACAGATCATAGAATGGTTTTGGTTGGAAGGGACTGTAAAGATTATCTAGTTCCAACCCCCTTTCCATGGGTGGAGAGCCTTGCACTAGACTGAGTTGCTCAGGGTTTCATCTAACATGGCCTTGGATACTGCCAGGAGTGGGACACCACAACTTCTCTGGGCAGCCTGTTCCAGTGCTTCACCACCCTCACAAGAATTTCTTCCTAATATCTGAACTAAACCTCCCATATTCTGATTTAAAGCCGTTGCCTGTTGTCCTCCCTCTATATGCTCTTTTAAAAAGTTCTCTAGGCTTCTTGTAGGCTGCTTTCAGATGCTGGAAGGCCACAATAAGGTCAACCTAGAGCCTTCTGTACACCAGGCTGAAAAACCCCAAACCCCAGCTCTCTCAGGCTTTCTGATAGGAGAGGTGTTCCAGTCCTCCAGTCATCCTGAAGGCCTCCTCTGGACTTGCTTCAATAAGTCTGTGCCCTTACATANGTTTTTTTTAAATTTCAAACAAATTCAAGCAAATATTAAAAAGTAAGTTCTTATGTTACTGGATAAACTACAATGCCAATGCTTTACTCATCAATGTATTTGGAAATACAGAGTTTGATCAGATAACTTTCCTCCCTAAAACCTATTACAGATCATAGAATGGTTTTGGTTGGAAGGGACTGTAAAGATTATCTAGTTCCAACCCCCTTTCCATGGGTGGAGAGCCTTGCACTAGACTGAGTTGCTCAGGGTTTCATCTAACATGGCCTTGGATACTGCCAGGAGTGGGACACCACAACTTCTCTGGGCAGCCTGTTCCAGTGCTTCACCACCCTCACAAGAATTTCTTCCTAATATCTGAACTAAACCTCCCATATTCTGATTTAAAGCCGTTGCCTGTTGTCCTCCCTCTATATGCTCTTTTAAAAAGTTCTCTAGGCTTCTTGTAGGCTGCTTTCAGATGCTGGAAGGCCACAATAAGGTCAACCTAGAGCCTTCTGTACACCAGGCTGAAAAACCCCAAACCCCAGCTCTCTCAGGCTTTCTGATAGGAGAGGTGTTCCAGTCCTCCAGTCATCCTGAAGGCCTCCTCTGGACTTGCTTCAATAAGTCTGTGCCCTTACATAGGGGCCCTAGAGCTGGATGCAGCAATCCAACTCACCAGAGCAGAGGGCCAGAATCATTTCCCTTTACCTACTGGTGGTGCTGCTTTTGGTCCAGCTCAGGATACAGTGACTTTCTAAGCTGCCAAGTGCACGTTGCCAGCTCATGTCCAGCCTCTCATCCACCAGCACTCCTAAGTCCTTCTCGGCAGAGCAGCTCTGTCTGGTCATCCATCAGCCTGTATTGATACTGGGGGTTGCACTGACTCAGGTGCAGCACCTTGGACTTTGTCTTGTTAAACTATATGAGATTCCCATGTTTATTCCCATGTTCTCAAGTTTCTCCAGGTCCCTCTGGATGGTATCCTATCTTTCAAATGTGTCAAACCACACCACTCAGCTTGGTGTCATCTGCAAACTCACTGAGTCACTGAAAGACATTTAATAGCACTGGTAGCAGGACTGACCCCTGGGGGACACCACTTGATGTCCATTGGAATGCTGAGCCATTGACAGTACCCTCTGTGTGTGACCATCCAACCAATTCCTTATTCACCTCTATCCAGTTTGGCAACAAGGATGTTGTGGGGGACCAGTTGTGGCATCTGTAGCCCTTGCCTTGTTCACTGTTGTGGTCACTACATTGTAGGAGTTACAGAGTAAATCAGATTTTTGTGCTGTCTTGAAGATGACAAAATGATGCCAAATTAATACTTCCAATTAATTGATATGCAATGTCAATTCTTAGCTTACATAAACACAGTATCTGCTATGAATTTTTGTAGGCTGGGGAGGCAGATGTAATCAAGGAAAGGATTTTTCTGTGAAACACGTTAATCCAGAACGGAATCCTGTGGCAAATTCCAACAGGAATACGTCTGTACATATTCAGTATGCTGTCCTCTGAATTAAGCCTTAAGCAGAGTCCTTCATTCTCTTGTATTTTGGACTCCACTCCAAGCTCTGTTATGTTGTACTACAATCTGTATTGCTTAGTAACAGGATTAGACAATACAAATTGCTTAGAGACAGAGGACAAACTCAACACTTTGATCCAAGTAGCTTTCATTGTGGTCTAAAAAGGTAAATGGTAAGGAATATTTGGGGAAAATTGTTGCATTGTAGCTTCTGCGAAACAAGTAGCTGTTCAACTGGACTGGCTACCAGGGGCCCATCCAGCTGCTGTCTCACTCCCCCACCTCAACAGGTTGAGGGGAGAAAGCAAGACAGAAAGTCAGTGGCTGATGTTAAAGATTGGGAGATGACTTAGTAATTGACATGATGGCCAAAACATAGTCGACATTGAGTGTTTTTGTGAGAAACAAAGACAGGAACTAAAAACACCTTTTCCCCACCCTTCACTTCTTCCCAGACTCAGCTTCTTAATTCCCAACTCCTCTACATCATCTGCAATGAATGGTGCTGGTGTGATAGGGAATGGCAAGCGGCAAGTCAGTTCTTCATGCTTTTATCTGTCCCATGCTCTTTGCACCATCTCCCTGTTACAGTGTTGGGTCTTTTCCCATGGGGTTACAGTTGTTCATAAACTGCTCAAATGTACCTATCTCCCATGGGCTGCAGTTCTTCAAGAGCTGGTCCAGTATGGCTCCCCTTCCTGGGCTACAGTCCTTCAGGAACAGACTGATTCAGTTGGGGTCCCCCACAGACCACAGGTCCTGCCAGGCATCCTCTTGGAATCTCTACAAACTGCAGCTTCCGTCAGGGCGTATCTCCTTGCTCCCAGCATAGGATTCTTCATGAGGTAGTGTGGCTACCTGCTCCAGCATTGTTCTTTCCATAGGCTGCAGGACAGTCTCCATTTCAGTGCCTGGGACACGTTTTCGTCTTCTTCCACTGGTGTCTGCAAGGCAGTTCAGCTCATTTTTTTTCCTCCTCACTTATGTCAGTGCACACTGGAGGTTTTTTTTTTACTCTAATGATATTGCTGAGGTATCACCAGCTTTTTTGACAGTTTCAGCTTTAGGCAGCTCCTGGCCTCCTTTCCTAGACTCCAGGAGCCTCTAAGAAGTTGAATTCATTACAACCCTGCATGTTTATTTTCTGCTTCTGTTGAAAAACATGAATATGGGGTCTTGAGCACTTGCAGCATATTAGATAAAATGAAACACTTGATGTCAAATACAAGCTTACAAATCCTAAATAAAAAGGGGCCAGGAGTGCTTTGTTGTAGTGTTTTGCATTTGGTATATGGTGGTTTAAATGAAACATTAGTAACTCCGTTGTCATTATCTGTTCAGAGATGTAAAGAACTGTGGCATTGTCTGAATCAAGAGGCAAGTTGAAGAGTTTCTTAAGAGCTTTGTTGTTTCTTTTTCCCAAAGGTGTAGATGAAGTGGGATGATGATCACTGGGTGAAATTTTTGTCCCAAAACTGGAGACTTGAGTTTCTCCTGAGCTGTATAAGTAGCATTAATAAGGTTGTAGTCTTTTAATTTGAATGTTTGTTTAGTCCAAGGGTCACAAGTAGGTGAGCAACAAGAGGTGTTTACAGGAAGCTGAGTTAGTGAGACTGCAGTGGTAAACTGACATACCTGAATCTTTCATGTGCTTACTTAGTCTTGGAGGCTTTGACAGGGTACAATAAGAGTCATAGAATGTCTTGAATTGGATGGNTGCCTAGTTCTCTAAAAGTCTGTATGACCTGGACTTCCTTTCTTCCTCCTTTTATGTTGTGTCTGGAAGATGATGCAGTGTCATGTGGATGCTTGTGATGATATGCAGCCACCGGAGTTGGTGAGTGTGTTCAGCCTGTTTTTTGAAAACTACTTTATTGAACAAGTTAAGTGATAAAAGTGAACTTCTTAAGAGAATCTTGTGTAGTCTGTGGCAACTTGTACCTAGAACCTATTAAAATTTAAAAAGCTGTCCTGACTCGGAATTTATTGGTAGTCTCTACCTGCCTTCAAAGGATACATTGTTATGTTAATAGAAATACAGAATTATGCAGCAGCCTGGTAAAAAAAGAGGAGTTTTTCTGTACCTCTTTTTTTGTCTCTTTTACACCCTGTTTTTATTTTGTAAATAGTAACTTTCTTCATAACTGATGCACTCTAGATGCGTGCATTTAGGATATATAGTTTCTATTAATTTCACAATATTGAGAGGTTTTTTTTAAATTTCAAACAAATTCAAGCAAATATTAAAAAGTAAGTTCTTATGTTACTGGATAAACTACAATGCCAATGCTTTACTCATCAATGTATTTGGAAATACAGAGTTTGATCAGATAACTTTCCTCCCTAAAACCTATTACAGATCATAGAATGGTTTTGGTTGGAAGGGACTGTAAAGATTATCTAGTTCCAACCCCCTTTCCATGGGTGGAGAGCCTTGCACTAGACTGAGTTGCTCAGGGTTTCATCTAACATGGCCTTGGATACTGCCAGGAGTGGGACACCACAACTTCTCTGGGCAGCCTGTTCCAGTGCTTCACCACCCTCACAAGAATTTCTTCCTAATATCTGAACTAAACCTCCCATATTCTGATTTAAAGCCGTTGCCTGTTGTCCTCCCTCTATATGCTCTTTTAAAAAGTTCTCTAGGCTTCTTGTAGGCTGCTTTCAGATGCTGGAAGGCCACAATAAGGTCAACCTAGAGCCTTCTGTACACCAGGCTGAAAAACCCCAAACCCCAGCTCTCTCAGGCTTTCTGATAGGAGAGGTGTTCCAGTCCTCCAGTCATCCTGAAGGCCTCCTCTGGACTTGCTTCAATAAGTCTGTGCCCTTACATAGGGGCCCTAGAGCTGGATGCAGCAATCCAACTCACCAGAGCAGAGGGCCAGAATCATTTCCCTTTACCTACTGGTGGTGCTGCTTTTGGTCCAGCTCAGGATACAGTGACTTTCTAAGCTGCCAAGTGCACGTTGCCAGCTCATGTCCAGCCTCTCATCCACCAGCACTCCTAAGTCCTTCTCGGCAGAGCAGCTCTGTCTGGTCATCCATCAGCCTGTATTGATACTGGGGGTTGCACTGACTCAGGTGCAGCACCTTGGACTTTGTCTTGTTAAACTATATGAGATTCCCATGTTTATTCCCATGTTCTCAAGTTTCTCCAGGTCCCTCTGGATGGTATCCTATCTTTCAAATGTGTCAAACCACACCACTCAGCTTGGTGTCATCTGCAAACTCACTGAGTCACTGAAAGACATTTAATAGCACTGGTAGCAGGACTGACCCCTGGGGGACACCACTTGATGTCCATTGGAATGCTGAGCCATTGACAGTACCCTCTGTGTGTGACCATCCAACCAATTCCTTATTCACCTCTATCCAGTTTGGCAACAAGGATGTTGTGGGGGACCAGTTGTGGCATCTGTAGCCCTTGCCTTGTTCACTGTTGTGGTCACTACATTGTAGGAGTTACAGAGTAAATCAGATTTTTGTGCTGTCTTGAAGATGACAAAATGATGCCAAATTAATACTTCCAATTAATTGATATGCAATGTCAATTCTTAGCTTACATAAACACAGTATCTGCTATGAATTTTTGTAGGCTGGGGAGGCAGATGTAATCAAGGAAAGGATTTTTCTGTGAAACACGTTAATCCAGAACGGAATCCTGTGGCAAATTCCAACAGGAATACGTCTGTACATATTCAGTATGCTGTCCTCTGAATTAAGCCTTAAGCAGAGTCCTTCATTCTCTTGTATTTTGGACTCCACTCCAAGCTCTGTTATGTTGTACTACAATCTGTATTGCTTAGTAACAGGATTAGACAATACAAATTGCTTAGAGACAGAGGACAAACTCAACACTTTGATCCAAGTAGCTTTCATTGTGGTCTAAAAAGGTAAATGGTAAGGAATATTTGGGGAAAATTGTTGCATTGTAGCTTCTGCGAAACAAGTAGCTGTTCAACTGGACTGGCTACCAGGGGCCCATCCAGCTGCTGTCTCACTCCCCCACCTCAACAGGTTGAGGGGAGAAAGCAAGACAGAAAGTCAGTGGCTGATGTTAAAGATTGGGAGATGACTTAGTAATTGACATGATGGCCAAAACATAGTCGACATTGAGTGTTTTTGTGAGAAACAAAGACAGGAACTAAAAACACCTTTTCCCCACCCTTCACTTCTTCCCAGACTCAGCTTCTTAATTCCCAACTCCTCTACATCATCTGCAATGAATGGTGCTGGTGTGATAGGGAATGGCAAGCGGCAAGTCAGTTCTTCATGCTTTTATCTGTCCCATGCTCTTTGCACCATCTCCCTGTTACAGTGTTGGGTCTTTTCCCATGGGGTTACAGTTGTTCATAAACTGCTCAAATGTACCTATCTCCCATGGGCTGCAGTTCTTCAAGAGCTGGTCCAGTATGGCTCCCCTTCCTGGGCTACAGTCCTTCAGGAACAGACTGATTCAGTTGGGGTCCCCCACAGACCACAGGTCCTGCCAGGCATCCTCTTGGAATCTCTACAAACTGCAGCTTCCGTCAGGGCGTATCTCCTTGCTCCCAGCATAGGATTCTTCATGAGGTAGTGTGGCTACCTGCTCCAGCATTGTTCTTTCCATAGGCTGCAGGACAGTCTCCATTTCAGTGCCTGGGACACGTTTTCGTCTTCTTCCACTGGTGTCTGCAAGGCAGTTCAGCTCATTTTTTTTCCTCCTCACTTATGTCAGTGCACACTGGAGGTTTTTTTTTTACTCTAATGATATTGCTGAGGTATCACCAGCTTTTTTGACAGTTTCAGCTTTAGGCAGCTCCTGGCCTCCTTTCCTAGACTCCAGGAGCCTCTAAGAAGTTGAATTCATTACAACCCTGCATGTTTATTTTCTGCTTCTGTTGAAAAACATGAATATGGGGTCTTGAGCACTTGCAGCATATTAGATAAAATGAAACACTTGATGTCAAATACAAGCTTACAAATCCTAAATAAAAAGGGGCCAGGAGTGCTTTGTTGTAGTGTTTTGCATTTGGTATATGGTGGTTTAAATGAAACATTAGTAACTCCGTTGTCATTATCTGTTCAGAGATGTAAAGAACTGTGGCATTGTCTGAATCAAGAGGCAAGTTGAAGAGTTTCTTAAGAGCTTTGTTGTTTCTTTTTCCCAAAGGTGTAGATGAAGTGGGATGATGATCACTGGGTGAAATTTTTGTCCCAAAACTGGAGACTTGAGTTTCTCCTGAGCTGTATAAGTAGCATTAATAAGGTTGTAGTCTTTTAATTTGAATGTTTGTTTAGTCCAAGGGTCACAAGTAGGTGAGCAACAAGAGGTGTTTACAGGAAGCTGAGTTAGTGAGACTGCAGTGGTAAACTGACATACCTGAATCTTTCATGTGCTTACTTAGTCTTGGAGGCTTTGACAGGGTACAATAAGAGTCATAGAATGTCTTGAATTGGATGGGACCCACAAGAATCATTACATGCAATACCTGGCCCTGCTTGACAGCCCCAAGAATCACACCATGTGCCTGAGAGCACTCTCCAAATGTACAGAGGTTAATGAGACATCTTCCACCCACCCCTTTTGTTTCTGGTCTGCCCTCTTTGCCTCAGGTTGCCTTTGATGACACAACACTTACATTTATAGTCAGGCTAGAGTTGAGATATTTGCATAAAATAGGCTCAGAGTTAATGTAATACTGAAGATAAATATGTAAATGAAGCACTATTCACTATTTAAGGGTTTTTTCTCTTTCTCTTACAGTTTGAGGGCAGCTCTGGTTATGGTAAGTGTTTCTATAGAACCTTTACATGTACTTAATGATGTAGTTACTAAAGGGCTTGATGCATACACTTAAATCAGATTATTCTTATGCAGGGGGGCGTGGTTCATATGGAGATCTTGGTGGACCCATCATCACAACACAAGTAACGATTCCCAAAGATGTAAGTGAAGTTGACTTGCTTTCAACTCATACTTTCTCTTAAAATAAAGTTATAGCTATTTCTGAGATTATTTAAGTAAATCAGAAATATTTAGAGTGCTTGTTAAGTACTTCTAATATAAGACAAATGTTCCTAAATCACCAAGAGTCTATTCTTGGACTGCTTGGTTTGTATCTTCAATTCAGAGACTCACTAAACAATGTTACTGAGGGTTAATACTCAGTAATAGATAGAAATGGACTCTGTAACTTGTGTTTTGCGAATGAGGAGTTCGTCCCAGTTTTATCCTACCCGTGTTTGTACAATTAATACTGCAGGGGATGTTTGGGAACTGTAAAGAAGTAAGCTTCCATTCCAACTCATAAAACTAAATTGGTGGAAACTACTCTAATGCTGTTGATTTTTGAACCAGTTGCAGAAAGAAAGTTGTTATCAAGAAATGAATAAATGAATTTTTTGCTTTTTTCCCCTAGTTGGCAGGTTCTATTATTGGAAAGGGAGGCCAGAGAATCAAACAAATACGTCATGAGTCAGGAGCTTCGATCAAAATTGATGAACCATTAGAAGGCTCAGAAGATCGGATAATAACTATTACAGGAACACAGGACCAGATACAAAATGCACAGTATTTGCTGCAGAACAGGCAAGTTAAAGTTTAATGTTGTCCCTACTATAATTTTAAATTGACATATAAATTACAAAACTGCTTTGTGAATTAGTTTAAGAAAGCAGGTTTTAAGTAAATATTTGAACCTAACTTTGCCAGTGGTAGTCCTACCTTGATTCTCTTCAGTTCTCCATTCTAATTAAAATGAAGACACCCTCAAAACTAATCTTTCTAGAAGACACCTTAACCAAGCAGTCCTCTCCTTTCTCTGGTGAAAACTGCTGCAAAAAAACTAGTTGTAATAAATTATATAGAGCCTGTAGAAAATATAGAAGATTTCAGTGGATGTTGGCCTAGTTCTGTGTGGAAGACTAGTGATTTTGTTGTTTTTAGATAACTAAATTGACAACAAATCACAGTCTGCCATATGGCACAGACCATGCCTCTACAGGACAAGTTGAAATCAATTTGGTGCCGTTACGCAGCATTTCACACCTTGCTGACATTACTTTGCCTTTTCTGCCAAATACTAACTGAAGATATCGTTTGTTTTATTAACTTCTGGCTGTCATAGCAGATTTTAATGTTTTAACTGGGTTGTTTGGCTTTAGATTATTAATGTTTAAATACGCCTAAAATATATTAATACAATTATTAGCCATTGATATTTTAAAATTACTTTTAAATGTATTAGGAATTTGTAATTTAATCTTCTTTAAGAATGTCATTATGAATGTTGATACAAGATGTATGGTCCATCATTCTAATACATGCTTTTTTCTTTTTCTTTTATAGTGTGAAGCAGTATGCAGATGTTGAAGGATTCTAATGCAAGATTATTTTTTCTTTTTTATAGTGTGAAGCAGTATTCTGGAAAGTTTTTCTAAGACTAGTGAAGAACTGAAGGAGTCCTGCACCTTTTTTTTTTTTTATCTGCTTCTGTTTAAAAAGCCAACATTCCTCTGCTTCATAGGTGTTCTGCATTTGAGGTGTAGTGGAATCTTTGCTGTCCACCAGATGTAATGTTTTAGTTCCTTACAAATACATAGGGGGGAGGGAAAAGGGCGCACAAGACTAACATGAAATTTTGAAGCAGCAGAGAGTGAATTCTATTTTTGTTCATCGTTGGTGGTAAATTGTAATGTTTTTCTGTAATTGTTATGAACACCCTGCTTTTATGTACACTGTATCTTACTTTAAAGGGGGGAGAATACTGGTAGACCACATGTCCCTGGCATCTGTTGAGAGCAGTGTGCAGAATGTAATGCTTTTTTGTAAGAAACACGTTAGGATTTTTAAATAAATCTAGTGAATCTATTTTTGGTTGTCATTTTTCTCCAGGTCTACATAAGGTGATGACTAAAATGAATACACCTAGTTTGGGTTTTTTCCCCCATATAAATTAAAGTTGCTGTTAAGCCTGTTCTTCAGCTTCCATGATACAGATGGAGTTATGTGGGGTTTTTTGACAAATTAAAAGAAATTGCGTGAAAGCAATGATTGCTTTGCTCTTTGGGAAAAAAAGGTGAAAATATTCACGCGGATGTTGTGTAAAACTTAACATTTTCCAAGTGTTTGGCCCTCTTTGCCATACATATATATATTGGTGACAGTGTATAAATAAAATATTTAAAAAGTTTGTGATGTCACTAAGTAAACAGTGGTGAAGTACACCTGGTTATAGACAGCTTGCTTAATGCAGATAACACTGTTAGAAAAGACAGTTGCTCTACCATTACTCAATAAATTATAGCTGTTTCCTGAGCTTTTGTTTGTACGAGGTAGAAATTGCAAATTGGCAAATTGACAGTATCTAACTCTGTAACTTGTTTTTCATTGTATGCAAAACTTGTTTGTTTTCCCAGATGTATGTTGAATTCCGTAAGAATTATTTGTGAAAAATCTAAAAAAATATATAAAGCCTCTGGATATCTCATGTAATACCTTGGCATTTGTATTTATAGTTAAAAGTTTTAATTTCACTTCCTGAATAAAAAAAAAAAGGTTAAAAAATGTGAAAGTGTGTTGCACATGCAGAGATGCTGGGTCTGCATTAAGCGTAGATTCTTTCACCGTGTTTTGTTGGTTTGGTTGGGAGTTTTTTCCCCCATGGTTCGTGGAGCATTGGTCTTTCATGTAAGCTACTCTTAAAATGACGTGCCAAAGGGGAGGAGCTAAGACAGTACCGGGAAGGAAGGCTGGCCTGCGTGGCGCTGTAACAAAAAATGCTGTCTCCTCATGTTTTGTCAGAGGGAAGGCAGCTGGCAGGTGTCTTGTTAGCCGAAGTGCCTAAGTTACAGGGAGATCTTCAATCGAGTCAAAGGTTTTGGGCAAAATAGGCTGGAAGAGGTGCTGAGTTCTTTAGTGTGCCTGCCCGTTGCAAATGTACGGAAGAACGGGGGGCGGAGGGTTCTGTTTTAATTCGTGGGGAAAGCTCAATAAATCTCAACTGTCGCTGGCGTTTTTCTTTACCTCCTTCTTGACGCCGGTCTTTCGGAAAACTTCACTACCCGGAGGCTGAGCCTGTGGCAGGGTTCGGAGGCGGTGATTCCCAGCCGCTCCCGCGGGTCTGGGCGCCGGGGGCCGTTCGCGCCTGCGCGCGGCGGCGGCACGGCGGGGCCGTGCGCACCCGCGAGAGGGGCGGGCTCGGCGGCGGGCATGTTGGCTGCGCAGCATGGAGGTGTTCCCGTCTCCGCTGAAGTCCGCCAAGTTTATAGCCCACCACAGCAAAGATGTCTCCGTGGACGAGACCGGGGCGCGGCGAGTGGCGGAGAGCCTGTTCGACAGAGCCTCGTCGGCGGAGTTCGGGCTGGCGGCGTGGAAGAGCCTCCACGAGCTGAACCCCCGGGCCGCCGACAAGGAGGCGGTGGATTGGGTGTTCCTGGTGGACACCCTCAACTTCTCCTTCTGGTCCGAGAAAGAGGAGCAGAAATACCTGGTGAAGTACAAGGATAAAACCTACAGCGGCTACTGGTCCCTCTGCGCCGCCGTCAATAGGGCGCTGGACGACGGTCAGTGATCGCCGGGGAGCGGGGCCGGGCCGGGCCGGGCTCACGGGGCGGGGGCGCTGCGAGCCGAGCGTGGAGCATAAAACAAAGGAGGCGCCTCGGAAAGGGGACCCGCTCTGGCGAAGTTATGTCGGTGTTTCAGTAGCTCTGTGTCAGGCCGTCCCTGAGGGTGCTGACTGGTAGCGCTTTCAAGGTATCCTTGTTCTACCTCACTCGTGGCACTGACTGGGTAATGCCTTCCATCCGGAAGACTTCCAAGATTGCCAGTAGGCTGCTGTGCGTGACCTCGGTTATTTCACGTGTGTTCTTCAGATTAATAGTGTGTTTTTATTGCATTGAGAAAAATGAGGCATAAACTGAGAGTCCTCTGGACTAATATAATACCAGAGTGGCTCCAGTAAGTCTAAAACCCCACGTATCCCTAAACCCAGTATTTTAAACCACTGTTTTAAAGTTTTATATTTAAAAGCAGTACTTAAACAACTTACTTGTTGCTGTCCTCAGGAAAAACAAAAATCTGTTTTTAGGTGTAGATGGAAGTTGTAATTAATTTTCTGCATAGTTGTTTGTAAATTAAAGGGGCATTAGTGTGAAGACAAATTTTGTAAATGCACAACATGATTAGGATCCAAGGTGAAACAGGCCTCTGCTGATTACACTAGCTATATTATTGACTGTGTTTGCCAGTGTGCTTTGTAAACATCACACTCAAAATGCGAAGACTAAGTAGCTGAAAAGAATTACATACAAAAAGTAAGAAAGATTCCATGATGGCATGTATGCATCTGTAGATAGAAGCATTGTGTGCTCTCACCAGTTTAGCTTTGAGCAGCTTTGTGAGTGCAGTTATCCCTGGAAACTAAGGGGATTGTAAAAGTTGAAAGACTTTTTAGATCTTCCTGAACAAGTGCTTTCATCTGTAGCAGACCACTGCATTAGGTCCTGGGATATGTTATGGTAGCCTAAACATCTTATTTTCACTTTTCTGAAGGAATACCTATCACCAGTGCGTCGTATTTCGCCACCATGACACTTGACCAAGTTAGGCACGTATTTCGCTCTGATACAGAAGTGCCTATACCTTTGATTGAAGAAAGACATCGAGTGCTGAATGAAAGTGGAATAGTTCTGTTAGAGAAGTTTGGAGGCTCTTTCCTCACCTGTGTAAAAATGAGCGAGAAGAGTGCTCAGAAACTACTACATCTCGTACTGGAAAATTTTCCTTCTTACAGAGATGAAGCTGTATTTGAGGTAAGATAATTCTAAAGCTCTGAAAACAAAATCATGCAATTTAGTAACAATAAGGGAATCTTGTCAGTCCACAGCTAGACAGGACAAGAGTCACCTTTTTTTTCCCACCAGAGGAGTGCCTTTTTTTTTCATCTGCTCTCTCTGTCTTCATCACTTTGTTGTAATTTACTTTTATATGCTCCAAGTTCCCAGTTAGACTATGCTTCCTTTGTAATTATTTCAGATGCATGCTATTTGAGATAGTTCCTGTCTGAAAAATCAGAATGTTTTTTTTCTTTTTTTTCCATCCCTGGAATTGATGCCAACCCTCCTCTCCCCATCTTCTTTCTTCTTTTACCTTGAGGTTCTCCACAGCTCAGTGAAGGAAATGAAAATTGTAGAATTTAGCTTCTGGGACTGCACCCCTCTAACTGTTGTTGATTCAACAGGCTTTACACAAATGACTACAGGTTAGAAGTAACCCATACTTTTTATCAATGTTGGCAGTATACTGAAGTTTTTTTAAACCTTTTTCCTTAAAGAAGCTGATGGGAAATAAACAGAGTCCATCTAGTATTTTCTGTTGCCCTATACGGGTTTCTCCTATACGGGCGTGATCTGCATTTAACATCTGTAATGTATGTAGTTGCTCCTGTGCTCAGCTGCATGCGCAGTAATACTCAGCTGCTACATCGTACAAAGTCCAAAAGACTCTACTTTAGTAACAGTGCAGCCTATACTAATAATCCCTGCAGAGTTTTTAAGGTAACTCCTTGGAATAGCAATCACTGGAGTTTGAACCTGTTGCATTTATTGCCCTTCAGTAGGCGTCATGATTTTATTTATCTTTGTCTCCTGCAACCACATAAGATATCTTTACGTTAAGAATAGGAGGTTCTTTCTAATTAACCTTTGAAGCTATTAGTTTAGTTTATTAGGGGTTTTTTTACATACAAAATAATATTTTGACAATTTTTATGATCAAAAAAGAACTATTTTCCAGTTAAAGTGATGGAATATTTTCTTATCTTTATAGTGACTGTACTCACTGAAGTTATGTCTTTCATGAGATGATGATGAGTGCTTTATAAAGCAAACCTCCCTAAAAGCAGCAGCAGACTACAGCATGAAAGTGTTCCAAAAATACCCCAGACTGTAAGCACTGACGTAGTAATAAAGCCTACTGCATCAATACGGAAGCTCTTTTTCTGCTTTCACTAAGCAAAATGTGTATTTTGAAGGTGGTGACTTGGATCACATTATCAATGTTATTTCTATGGCAGCAGGTTGAGGTCTTACAAGTAGGACTTTGTGTTCAGTAATGGGTTTTCAAAATGACATATGCAATTATAGAAGTTGTTAGTGTTTGTTTCTTCTGAAGAAGGAAATGCAGACCAAACCCAAAATCTCAAAAACAATTTTTTAACCTTGGGTGAATGGTTCATATTTAGATGATGTGCTACATTTGATTCCCAATAGAAATTTAAGTTTTAGACTACCTGTGGTGGTTTTACCACAAATTCAGTGATTTTGGAGCAGAGACTCTGAGAGAAGTCACAAACACACCCCAAAAATGAAGAAAACACACAAATATCACAGTTTATTTTGCGCAAAACACCAAAACCCGACAAATAAAGTGCAAAACAGACAAACAAATTAAATTTTTTCCAGGGCCCGTGTTTGAGGTGAGGACGCTCTGGAGATAGTGCTTGTCTCTCTCTCTCCGAGCCCGGCTGAGAGACTCTGGGGAAGTTAGAAGGGAGCACGTGGTCTCAAGATCCCCTTAGCTGTGAGCCTCTGCCCGGTTTCGACTGAGGAAACAACTCAAGAAGATTACAAAAACCGCGCACCCCCCTCCCTTCCTCCCTTTTGGCCCAAGGAGAGATTTAGTGC
>VYZS01010832.1:0-14354 GCA_013400695.1 Neodrepanis coruscans | reverse complement strand
GCCGCGACTCCGCACCGGGCCGGAACCGCACCCCCTGCCACAGCCCCCGCCGGCGTGCAGCGCGCCCGCTGTCCGCGCCGCACCGCCGGGAGGTTGGGAAGGGATCACCGACCGGTGCAGGCGTTTTTACCTTCAGTTTTTTAACTCCACGACACTACCTTATACTCACATATCAGGATTTTCATGTTTTGACATAGATATAGTGGAGTCCTTTCTGGTCTTCCACTCATTGACATTGCATGTGTTTATCTTTTATTTACCATCACCTGGGACCAAGGTTGTAAAATTCTCATGATACTTCTATTTTTTGCTTTTTTTTTTTTTAAATAGCTGTGCTGTCACATTTTGCTCTTTGCCAACACAGTACTCCTTTTCTTTAATACCAGTAGGTCCTAATTAGATAGATCCATACTACTAGCGCATTGGATTTGCAGGAAAGACATAGGTGTCCCTGTATGTGGTAGCTTTTTCTGGAAAGGGATGGTGTTGCAATCAAGAAAAATTTTAAAAAGCATGGTTTTATTCTCGTCTTGTAAAGAGTTCAATTTCTTGGACAAAATGTACTGTCTTTCAGAGACAGAATCACAGACTGAGTAAGGTTGGAAGGGACCGTGGTGGTTCATCTGGTCCAACTCACTGCTCAAGCAGGATCATCCTAGAGCACATGGCATAGGACTGTGTCCAGACAGTTCTGGAATATCTCCAGTAAGGGAGATTCCACAACCTCTCTGGGCAATGTGTTCAATGCTTGGTCACCCTCACAGTAAACAAGCGCTTCCCCTTTGATACATGGTATCATCCACCTAATGCTTCCCTTGCTTTCTGTTGAAAATAATAGTGGAAAAATTTACTAGGAATGTTTAGTAGTCTTCTTCATATTTAGAAGTTTATATAAACTTTGCAAGTTCTGTGCACCATAAAAATTAACAATTGAAACAATGAAATTATAAATCCATTTTTCAATGACAAATCCTCGACAGTATTTTTGTCCCAAATTCAACTGCAGCATGAAATGAAAAGTTCCATTATAATTCTACCTTCCTCTGCTCTTGCAAAATGGTGTGGTAATGGAAACAACTAGTTCTTTTCTGTCTTGGAAAGATCTTAATGCTGTGAAAGAGCAACACCTTTGCTTTCAGGCAGTAAGAGTTATGATAAAATTTGGTCTATTAATTATTTACTTCCTGTTGTGATGTTTTGAGTGGTGTTTTGTTATTTTAACATACAAAATCACGTATGTTCTCTAGAAGTAAGTTTGTACATCATGTCAAGTATAGAATGAAGCACATGGATGGCAGGAGTTTTTAGTATGTTTGCAGAAATTGTTCTGTGAAATGTAGTTAGGCTTCTTGTTCTCAGTGTTTTTGGAGAATAGCATTTAAGGACAAAAAAATATACTTTGCTATCAAGAGTAGCTGTAGCATCTTGGCAACAAAGTAAAATTACCTTAAAAAAATGTAATTTGTTAATGGTGGCAGTAAGGTGGCAGACTAAGACTGGACATAAGTTACATCCCCACCTACATGTAATTCAGATTAACCATTCCAGTTACATATTGTTTAGCACATATTGTCAAAGGTCAAAAACCTTATCTAGCTGTAAAGGGAGGGGAAAAATATGCAACCTACTAATACTTTTCTCCTTAAAGATGCAGATTTACAGTCATTGTGCTCATCACAGTATGAAAAACTCAACAGCTTTGAGCTTATATCAAGTTTTTAGCCTTGTGAGTAGTCACAATGGCCTGTAAATCATTACAGGATTAGTACCAGCAAAAAAGTTCAGCACATTAATAGAACCATTCATAGGATCTAGGGAAATGCCATATGTGTAAGTGCATCTTCCACTGGAATTTATTTTCCTCTCTCCTCTCTGCAATACAGCAGAGCATTTATTTACATTTTCCTAGAATTTTATTTCCTTAACATTACAGATAAATTAATTAATCAAATGTTTTCATTAATCAAATGTTTTGATTGTCTAATCCAATATAATCTTATGCTTCTCTTGTCAAATTAAAAGGTTGGATGAATGCTAGAATGTCTAAAAATTGTTTGCTGGACTTTCAACTACAGTGTTTCTCAAGTGGAAGTAAACCAACATGAATGTGTTCTGAGATTCAAGCAGATTCTAAAACATTTTTATTCCGCTGCAGTGACTTCTATTATGCTACTCTTTTATCTCATTTTCTTTATAAGCACCCCACATAATCCTTATTTGTAGTTTGGTATTGTTTATATTTTAAGGTGTATAAGAGTGTTGCACTTTTATTCTGTTCTGGTTAAGTAACGTGCTTAACTATATGATAACTACATGTTATTCAGGCACTTAAATAATACATGAAATTCTTTCTTCAGAAAAAGAAGGTGTCTTTCTACAAACGAGCACAAATACTTGTGGCTGATACATGGAGTGTATTAGACGGCAAAGGCGATGGATCTTTTGATGATATTTCTAGTCTGACAATATTTGCTGACTACAGAATCCCTCAAGTTCTTGTTCACTTAAAAGCAATGAAGTATTCTGAAGAATTAATGAAGAAACTACAGGAAGGTTTGTTCTGCCCTTACTAATACTTAGTAATCTTACCTCTTGACACGGTAGACTGAAACTAGTTCTAAAATGTAATGTTTTGGCTGTATAAGGATTATGTGTATTTTCTTCCTGCAGGAAACAGGGAGCTCTTACATAGAGATGGGGTAACAGGAAGGAACTTTTTCCTAAAAATTATCATGAATGAGATCTTAAGGTTACTTGTTTATAAAGACTTAACTGTTCTGTGGAATAAACATTGATAAGGGAGGGATTAAAGAGACTCTAAGCGAGTTATTTTCCAAGTTTTTGAAGGGCTGGTGTTGCCACTTTTCAGCATGAGAATAGTTGTGATAAAAGAAGCAATGATTTCTTTGTTAATTCAGAGATGATGTAAAAACATGGGAATTCCTGTTTATTTGTGCTGAACTGCTACTTTACAAGCAAAACAATATTATGAACTTCCATTAAAAAAATACTGCTTTAAATAAAGTTAATTGCATGTGACTAAGAGTCTTAATTTTTAAGGGTGGTTCCATCTTCCAGTACTTAAAAAGCATGAACTTTAGTGAATAAAAAATAAGTCAATCCCTTTTCCACTTCAAAATGGCTGTATTCAGAGGTAGGAATGCAATTTCAAAATTATTCAACAATATAAACAGATGAATGCAACTATCCATGGATCTTAGTGGAACGGTCATATGTATATATATGTCTATATGTATATCTGTATTTAAGTAGACCAGATAGACATTTTATTTTTCTATGAATTCTAATGAGAAGATTCCCATTCAAGTCATTCCAGTGGTTCCCTTGGTATTACTTTTTGGGGGAGGTTTACTTGGTTTTAGTTTTAAAATTTTAGACTATTTAGACTATAGTTATTTTGGCAGAAAATAAATATATATATATATATATACTAAAAAAAAAGCATAGTTTAAAAAAAGACTATCCTTTTTATCTCCACAAGCGAAGAAGTGGCCATTTGATGTGCAGCATTCCATTCTTTTCTTAAAGGAGTTCCTTAAAATACAGGATGTTTTTTCAGTTGAATGGGAGGTAAACTTATTAAGTGCATATGGTAAAATTAATCATTAGAAAATGATTGTTAACAGTTGTAGTGTAAGTCATGACAACTGGAGTCCTAGGACAGAGTAAATGTAAAGGGGGAAAAGTACGAAATCAGGCAGTCCTTCACCTTCTGTGTCTTGCATGTAAACAAGTTTGTGTCTTTTTTTTCTAAAGGAACAGTTTTCCAGTCTGGAGACAAAGAAGAGGTAGAGATCCGTGGCTGTTCTATATGGTGTTGTGCCTTGATTTGTAAGCACCTGCAGGAGCTCTATCAGAAGAAGGATCAGGACATGCATGAAGAAATCAATGCCGTTTTACTTGATTATTATCTTTGGGATTATGCCAGGGGTCACAGGGAAGAGATGAAAAATATTCCATTTCACCGAGTACGATGCATATATTACTAAGTCTAGTCCATAGCTGTTGCATTGTTGCATTAGATTTTGAACTGCAGGTATGCAGTTTACATATGGTGATTTGTCAAGCATAATTGGGAATTGATTAAATCAAATGCTTGTTGTCTGATGATGTATTAACACCTGAATGGAGGTGGCAGGTGCTTGGCACATGTGCAGAGATGTCCATTGGATGGTCCACTCATCCAATAAACTGCATTGACAGATGTGGCACACGGTGTGTCTGTGTTTTCACTGCAGGGAAGGAATTGCAGGATCAGTTGGGTTTGAAAAGACCTCTGAGAACATCCAGTCCAACCTGTGACCAAACACCACCTTATCAACTAGACCATGGCATTAAGTGCCACATCCATCTTTCCTTAAACATGTTCAGGGAGCAGTGACTTTGCAGCTTCCCTGGGCAGTCCATTCCACTATTTAATCACCATTTCTATGAAGAAATTCTTAATATCCAACCTGAGCCTCCCCTGGTGCAGCTTCAGGCTGTGTCCTCTCCTCCTGTCGCTGGTTGCCTGGCAAAAAAGACCAATCCCCACCTGGGTACACTCTCCTGCCAGGAATTGTAGAGTGATTAAGGTGACCCTGAGCCTCCTGCAGGCTAAACAACCCCAGCCGCTGTGCTCCAGACCTTTCACCGGCTTCATTGCCCAACTCTGGACACGCTCCAGCACCTCAGTGCCCCTACCGAACTGAGCGGCCCAGAACTGCCCAAGGAGGGAAGGAAGGAGGGAGAGGAGCGGCCCGGCCGTGCCCGCGCTCCTGCCGCCGCTGCGGGCGCTGGCGGTGTAGCTATGGCGGCCGTTGCTTAGCGAGGGCCCGACAGCCGCGCGGAGGGACCGGCCCGGCACTGCCCTCCGCCCCCGTGCTCCCCTCCCTTCCCCTCATCCGCGTCCGGCGGCACGGCCAGGCAGCAGTTCGGAAGCGGCGGGGTCCTGGACCCCCGGCGGCTCCCGAGACACAGGCGTGATTCCGGCCGCGGCTCCTCGTCAGGTTTGGAGAAATGGAGAAGAAAGATGGAAAAAGAGCAGAGCCCCTCATAGTATCCTTAAGAAAATGTTCACTCCTGCCTTAAGGCAGCCGAGGGCAGTCGACACCGATGTATCCTCGGCTTTGGCATTTTGGGAATATTTCATATTCCTACATTCTTTTATAAAATAGAATCCTATGAAATAGGGTTTCCCTCCTACACCCCGGGACGTTATTTATTTATTAATATAAATTTAAAAAGAGGGAAAAACGTCAGCTATTCAAAGCAGAACTTGCGAGGGGGAAAAAAAATGCACCCAGACAACTAAACCCAGTAATCAGTCAGACTGTGTTGTGAATCTGTAGTCAGTAAGTTTAAGTATCTGTTTCTGATTACCGTGTACCTACCTCATGGTCCAAGTCTGACTGCACTCTCATGCTTCGCTTGCTTGGTTTTTTTTCTGCTCAGTCAATAAAACGGGGCTTTTTAAAAGAAGATGGTTTCTCTGCTATGGATACCCAAGTCCTCAAACTAAATGGAATAAAAGGAAATGCAAAAGCTCTTCTCTTTACAGACAACCGTTTAGAGCTGCTATTTTTCAACAAACATGAATTTTGGGGGCTTAGTTGTTTAGTTCGGCTAATAATACAGCTTTCTTAAAGGCTGTGAGTTCAGCAAGCAGGAAATTTAGCAAACTTTACCTTGCATGGCAAACACTCTTAGAACTGGCAACAACAATAAAACTGATGCATTTGGGATCCAGCAGTAACAGAGGGTTTTTGAATTCTAATGAAAGACAGCTTTAATGAAAGACTGTTCCTTAGATTTATGAGTGTGCTACTCTACTGTGCTTATACTGTAAGAATGAATATACACTGAGCAGTGTATGGAACCATGTATGCTAAAATTATAGTTAATAGAAAATAATTACATATGTGCCTAAAGATATAAATCAAAACCCTAGGAAGATTTTACATGTAGTGACTAGATACGTATGAAGTCACACTCCCATTGTAGTCAACACAACTTTCTCTGTGCTTTTTGAGTTAGAAGTGTTTGGTGCTTCATGAGTGGTAAGGAGTTTTTACATGTATATATATATATATGTATGTATATACATACAACTTTTGGAGAAGAAGCTTTTGTTTGACTGATTGTGTTGCCTTTGCATATGAATGCAGGAACAGGAAAATGATAGGATTTGCTTTACCAAAAGTGTTTATTAAACAAGCTCTTGAAGTATTTCTTCACATGGCTGTGTTATGTTCAAACAGGAAATCAGGCAACTTTCAGACTTAAATCTGCTAGCTTGGAAATTAATAGAGTCAAAATAAGTTTATGAATTGATTAAACTTTAATATAACTGCTTTTATGTCAGATATTTTTTTAAGATTGTAAGAGTGCTTACATATTCTTTAAGTAATGTCAACTTTCTACTTCAGGAGATTTATTCTTATTTATTATATAATATGGAAAACTTTTTTTCTTAGTTGCAGACAGCCGTGAATGAGGTGAACAGAGCAGTGATAACAGATTTCTTGCTGGCTATGTGAGCAGTGAGTGGCAAGCACAGGCATGGAGTCTGACATGGAGGAGATCCCAGTTAAAGTTGCAGTCCGAGTCAGACCTCTGCTTTCCAAAGAAATACTTCATAACCACCAAGTGTGTGTCAGATTAGTCCCAAATGCAAATCAGATTATCATTGGAAAGGATCATGTCTTCACTTTTGATTTTGTATTTGGCAAAAACTCAACCCAAGAGGAAGTTTACACTGTTTGCATTAAGCCTCTTCTAGTGTCTCTGACGGAGGGATACAATGCTACAGTGTTTGCATATGGACAAACTGGTTCTGGGAAAACTTACACCGTCGGCAGCAACCACATTGGTAGGTTATAGAAAGTTGGTTTGATTTTAAATTGGTGAACAGTGTATTTGTGCAAGTTAAATATTTATTACATAGTAGATGATGCTGCAGAATATTAATGTGTTCTAAAAACTTATCCATAAATTAGGTTGTACAAAAATATCTAAGAAAAAAACAATTTATAAAGTTCCCTATTCACATACATTTTACCATGCAACTTAAACTAGAATTTCTTTCTGAAATGCAGTGTTTTTAGGATTTTTGGTACATTTATCTTACCTTGAAAATTTCTGCATTAGGCAAGTCATTGCTTGCTTGCTTGCTCACTCTGTGTTGTCTTTGTTTGTTTGGGTTTTTTTTTGAGAGACATTTCTGTGACATCAAAGAAATGTATGATTTTATTGTTCCAAATGGATATAAATAGATTGCTCTAAATCCCTTGGTAGGTATTGAAGTCTTTCTTTTATTTAGAATCATAGAGCCACAGAACCAATTTACATTGGAAAATACCATAAATTCCAGCCATTTATCCAGCATTGGTAGGACCACAACTAAGCCTGTTCCTGTGCTTGATCACCCTTTCCATGTAATATCCAATTTAAACCTCCCCTGGTGCAATTTGAGGCCATTTCCTCCTGTCCTGTCACTTGTTAGCTGGGAGAAGAGGCTGACTCCAGCCTGGCTACAAACGTCCTTTCCGGCAATTGTAGTGAGCAATAAGGTCTCCCCTGAACCTCTTCTCCTCCAGGCTAAACAACCCCAGCTCCCTCTGCTGCTCCTCACAGGGTTTGTGCTCCAGTCCCTTCACCAGCCTTGTTACCCTTCTCTGGACACATTCGAGCATCAAAATGTCCTTGCAGTGAGTGGCCCAGAATTGAACACAGAATTCAAGGTGTGGCCTCACTAGTGCTGAGTACAGGGGTATGATCACTGCCCTGGTCCTGCTAGCCACACTATTTCTGATACAAGCCAGGATGCCACTGGCCTTCATGGCCACCTGGACACATTGCTGGCTCATGTTCTGCCACCCTTGACCAGCATGCAGGTCTTCACCAGCCTTGTTACCCTTCTCTGGACACATTCGAGCATCAAAATGTCCTTGCAGTGAGTGGCCCAGAATTGAACACAGAATTCAAGGTGTGGCCTCACTAGTGCTGAGTACAGGGGTATGATCACTGCCCTGGTCCTGCTAGCCACACTATTTCTGATACAAGCCAGGATGCCACTGGCCTTCATGGCCACCTGGACACATTGCTGGCTCATGTTCTGCCACCCTTGACCAGCATGCAGGTCTTTTTCTGCCAGGCAGTTTTCCAGCCTCTCTGCCCAAGCCTGTAGTGCTGAATGGGGCTGTTGTGACTCAAGGGCAGGACCTGGCACTTGATCTTCTTCAACTTCGTACAATCCTCTTAATTCTGCTTACTGTTGTAACCTCACTTGTATTCTCTCTGCTAGTAGTTATTTAATGTTCTTCTAAATAGCATTGCTAGGCAAATTGTTAAGGTAGTGGATGTCACAATCTAAAGCTGTTCATATCTCAGCAATTATAGTATTTCAGTTTTATAAATATATTTACTAAATTCATAGTTACATGTGAGCAACTCTTTAGTTTTCTTGGTAAGAAAGATTATTGGTATCCTCTCATAAACAAACAGTTTCCATATTCTTGAATAGAACAGATTATTAATGGAAGCATTGTCCTATGATGAATATTTAAAAAATAAAAATAGAGTTTGGTGTTGGTGTTCCAGGTCTACTTTGAAAAAGTAGGAAATTACTGTAAATATTGGTCATAGATCTTGTCTCACCAAGTTACTGATGCTTTTTTGCTTTAAGTAGAATTTATAGTTTCTCAAACCCATGAGATATTGCCAACTACGGTGAGTAGGGATAAAGAAGAAATCTGTACTGAGGAGTATAGGTTTAAAGTAGAATCCATATTTTTCATTACTTCCATGACGATAACATTATGTAATTTAGAATCTACCCTGTAATCCTATTAATGGATGCAAAAGAATATTCTGACCCCCAGAAAAAATAAATACTTAAAAAAATCCTTGTGAACACTGAGCTGTTCAGAATCCTTAGTGTGTTGAGTACCAAGTCTCACAGACTTCTCTCAGTTTTCAGTCTTTGTAGTTTATGTGCCAGAATAACTGCAAGTATCTGCGGCATTTGTGCTTGTATTTTAGCATCAGTTGCAGTGAATGAAAAAGGCATTATCCCGCGTGCTATTCAGGAATTATTTCAGCATATTTCTGAAAATCGTAATATTAACTTTGATGTGAAAGTATCTTATATAGAAGTTTATAAGGAAGAACTTCGAGATTTGTTGGATTTGGAGACTTCTGTGAAAGAATTACGTATCCGAGAAGATGAGAAGGGAAATACAGGTAGGATTTCAGCTCTAAAATTTGGTGTGTTGGGTTTCAGTTTTGTGTCCAAGATATTCTTGCCTTCTCTTGAAAGTGCTTATTCATTAATAATACTAAGGAAAAAAAATCATGTTTCAGCATATAAACTCAGTTTATCTGATTTGAAGCAGTTTTGGGTTTAGATGCCTGTGAGCGATTGTTCCATCTATATGGTGGAAATAGCAACAAAGGATGAAGTAAATATATAGTCATTTCTTCTGCAAATTCTGTCTAGAAACAAAATAATGAGTGATTATTCACTTGAACAAGTATTTTAAGATTAAACTATTGCTTCTCCTTTCAAAATTGTTAAGCCATTTATATTGTAAATATCTGCTCTCCTTTTATTATGAAATGAGTTGAAGAGACCACTTAATTAAGAGGAGATGTTTTTTTAGTAGTAGATCTTTTTTGAGGATTTAAGATTAAGATTTACCCTCCAAAGTATCTTGCTCACCACATGAAAGTTCTAGAAGAATCCACATCTCAGATATGTTATTGTGAAACTCTGTTATCTGTTTTAGGTTTGCCTTTGTTTTCCTTAATATTCTAATCATTGTGTTCAATGTTATTATACTATTGTATTGAGTTGTCATGGTTTTCTTCTCTGTAGCTGGAAGAAGGCACAAGTCTTGCAGACAATACCATTGCTTCAAAAGGATCCCACAATACATTTTATACTATTTCTCTTCTTCAGTACAGTTAGAGTCAGTTTCAATAGATTGTGCTAGGAGATTTTCCATCCTTCATTAAAAAAAACAAAATGACAAAAAATATGCTTCCACTTTATTAGATTACTAGCAGATACCTATCCCAAAGGCCCAACTATCCAAGCTACTTAGGATAGAAATTGTGTTCTTACCACAGGCTAGATTTTTTACTAAAAATTTTATTGTTTTTATTCTTTTTTTTTTTTAAAGGCAAAAATATCCTTTGAGCTGACTTTGCTTATACTTTTTCTAGCTAGCACTAGACTGTAAATTATGTAAGGCAATGTGCAATGTGTAAATATGTTGTGTATTTTGTCTAAGATATTGTTTTAAATGCTATGACACAATACACCCATATGCAGGGATCAGATGTGTTGTACCTCATGCTTTTCACATATTGATGTCTTCTTTTTCTATAGCTATAATCTGCAGTGTCATAATAATGCAAGCTTGTATGTTTAATATGTATTTATAGTTATTGCTGTAAACTTTTGTTGAAGAGTTTAGGATTAATTGAATTATTCTTACTTTCACCTGGTTCGATGTTTGAAGTGATTGTTGGTGCTAAGGAATTCCAAGTAGAATGTGCAGATGAAGTGATAAGCCTGCTGGAAAGTGGCAATGCAGCTCGTCACACAGGCATGACACAGATGAATGAGCACTCTAGTCGATCTCATGCCATTTTTACCATCAGTATTTGTCAGAAGCATTCTGCAGAGTCTGAAAAAAATACTAATGCTGCACGGGACTTGATGGCTTCAAAGTTTCATTTTGTGGATTTGGCAGGATCAGAGAGGGTAGCAAAGACTGGAAATATTGGTGAACGCTTCAAAGAATCAGTTCAGATCAATAGTGGTCTCTTGGCCTTGGGAAATGTTATCAGTGCCCTTGGGGACCCAAAAAGGAGAAGTGTACATATTCCATACAGGGATGCTAAAATCACTCATATTCTGAAAGACTCCCTTGGAGGAAATGCCAAGACTATTATGATAACATGTATAAGTCCATCTTCATTGGACTTTGATGAGTCTTTGAATTCCCTCAAATATGCCAACAGAGCCAAAAACATTAGAAATAAACCAGTAGTAAATTACAACCCCGAAAAAGACCGCATCGATGAAATGGAACTTGAAATCAGATTACTTCGGGAAGGTTTGCAGAACCAGCAGGTCAGTAATCAGTATTTACATGACTTAAATCAAGAAAAAGCTTGTATCAATTCACTCAAGGAGCAGCTCACCCGCCTTCAGGCTCAATATTTCAGTTACAGAAATTGTGTAGATGAAGCCTTCCCCTTTCTGGTTGATTTGAGTGATGATGTTAGCTTAAGAAGAAGTCAGCAGGACAGGTTGCAGAGCTGGATCACTATGGTACAGAAAGTAAGGAAGGAAGCTCTTACCATCCAGGAAACTGACGCGGGGACTGAGACCAGCCCAGAGCCACATCACGTCACAATTCTTCAGCTAAAGAGGGAACTAAAGAAATGCCAGGTATTTAATTATAAATTCGTTATTTAAATAACTAAGTGAAAAAGCCATCTTCCAAAACTTAAATTCCATTTCGAAAAATGTATAAAGCTGTCACCTGTACCTAACTTGACAATTTAATTTACAACTTTATATCATTTTGTTTGGCTAATCTCTGGGACATGGGTTTATTTTAATGGATAAATGAATACACAGTCATCTTAATGATGACAGAGATAAGTAAAGTAATATTTTATTTTGGCTAGTCAGTTTCAAGATAACTCTGAGGCTGACCTGTTTTATCTGTTAGATTTTTTGTTTTTAGCTAGGCCAGTGTGCTAGGTCTGTCTGGGATGAGGCAGAACAGTGTTTGCACACCAAAAGGCCTTCTCTGTTTCTGCCTCTACCCTCCTAGTGAATATATTGGAGAGTGCACAAAATGTGTGGAGACACACTCACAACCAAGCAAATGGCACAAACTAACCAAAGAGATATTTCATGCCATATAACATCCTGTTCAGCAATAAACGGGGAGGATAGGAGGTTTAGGGAGATTAGCCATATTTTGCCCGGGAACCAGTTGAGCATCAGTCACCTTGGAAAGTAGTGGTGTGTTTGCCTTTGCATCATTTGTTTTGTTTTACTTTCTTCCACTTCACCTTCACTTACTCAATAGCTTCTGTCTTGACCCACATGTTTTCTTGCTTTCACTCTTCCTATGCTCTTCCTCCAACCCACTGTGGGATAGAAAGTGAGAGAGCAACTGTGTGTGCTTACCTACCTAATGGGGTTAACCCACAACAGTCTTTTTTTGGCACCCAACCTGTGGTACAAGCCCTTTAGGATAATAACAGATGTGATTTGAATGTACTAGATTAAACTTCTATTGTTTTACCTGTTAAGTTATTTGAGTGATGGTTGCAGGTCATAAAACTGTGCATTTGCTTTGGGTGCTGACATGTGTATTTCCTTGAATACTCAGATGCTTGATTCCTCTATGACAGCCTTGAAGAATGATTAATGACTGTTTTCAGATTTTGCTGATTTGTGTGCTGTTTATCACTGCGTTTCTCTTTGCTTGGGAGACCTATAACAAAACCACCTGCCACCAGCCTAATTTGGTATTTGGGTCTTACATTGTGGGTGTCCCAGTACTCTAAGAACCAACTCATAGGTAAAAACAGCAGCTATACTTGTTACTCTTCTCTGAGAGAATTTTGTGGAGAGAGGGAAAAATGATATCTCTTAGTTTCTGTCCTCCAGGATAGTTTTTTTATGGCCTTGATGTAATGGCTTCTGAGTTCCTTCAGTATCCTCACATAATCAGATCATTCATACTAATGTGTGGTGATCTCGATTTCGATAAGGTCAAACAGCTAATTGAGGATGCTACACAGAAACTTGCTCTAAGGTAATTTATCCCCGGGGTATCAGTGTGTATAGGAGGAGCTGGGCAGGTGCATAGGGCCATTACTGCCTCTGGCATCTTAGGATTTCATGCCTGAACAGGCTCATTAAGCCATCAAACTAATACATAATTTGAAGGAGGGAAGGTGAAATATAGTGACTATGTCAGACTTGGACCATACCTATGAAGAGACTCTCCTGTACTCTTAGATATGGAAGAGATTCTCCTGATCTAAAAGCCCACAGTCACTGAGAAGGTCTCTTGCTCTGAGGCCACACAAACAGACACCAGACCAGAGTCTGAACCCTTGACTCTCTCCTTCTGCTCAGATGAGGAGAGAGGAAGAATCAGAAGAGGCAACCTGTTCTGCAGCAGGACAGGGAAGGAAAGAGACAGAAATAATATGAAGTGGAAGCTACCTGGTCCCTCTCCATGACCAAGCTGCAAGGTGTGTGTAAAGTTTTTGTCTGGCAGCAAGGTAAGCTAATTGCTACCTGTTTGCTCCAGAGCTGGAATAGTGGGGTTGACAATCTGGAACTAGAAGGCAGGGAACCACAGCGACTAGAATCCATTGCTGAGGACTTTGGAACAAACAGAGAGATCAGGAGAGGGTCAGCCACCTGCAGCTTCCAGAGGTGGCTTTTTTTGAGTGTCAAGACAACAAACACTTTTAAGAAAAATACTGTAAGCCAGTGAGGCATGTGGACTGCCACAGAGGAATATATCTAATGTTTGAGGGAATTAGAGGTGGTGGAGGTGGTCTACATATATGGTGACATACATAATAATCAGGCACCCAAAGGTCCAAATAACATACAGTGCACAAAGCCTGTGTGGCAGAAGTCTGTACAGAGTACTGACATCATGTGACATCAACCTGCAACCTAGCAGTGATTAATTGGGCTAATAATGTGGCACTAACTTTGTACAGAGCAGTCTGCCAGCTGCAGTGATTTGATGAGAACCTCTACTCCTTCTTCCCATTGTGGCCCTGCATCTCAGCTGGGGAAAGACCATTACACAAGGTCCAGCAACTGAAAAGAGAATATGGATAATCTCTTTCTCTCCTTGCTTGGGCAGGCCAGTATCTTGACTACCACATGTAGGCATTTCTCTGCATAAAGGAAAGGAAACCATGGGCACATGCTATGTGCCACCCTGTGGTGCTATTTGTGTGACTATGAAAAGGATATGGGATGGTGCACCTATCTTGGTCCTGGAACATCGTGTACATTAAGAATGGGAAAAAGCATTGATTAAAAAAGATCCTTCTGGGAAGATTACTTCTTCACTTGTTGTCAAGAAATTCCTGAGAAGCAGTAGACAGCCTGAGGACATCCACTTCTTTTTGATTCAATGAACTTATATCCATGTGTGTTTGAACGTGATTCTTCTACCACAGAAGAACCATGCTGGTCTGTTGTAGGATCATACCTCTGAATAGTCTGAGCTTCTGGCATGGGAGACCACTCTAACAAACAGAAACCAAGTGTCGTGGTTTTACCA